>OMOW01109628.1:0-10557 GCA_900312555.1 Lamprogrammus exutus
ACAGTCTTCTGGCAGGAAAGACAGGAAGAGTTGTGTGTCGTCAGCTTAGGAATGGTAAGAGAAGCCATGTGAGCAGATGATTGCGCCAAGTGAGTTTGTGTATATGGAAAAGAGAATGGGTCCAAGCATTGAACCTTGAGGTACCCCTTGGACAAGCAGTGCGACACTTCCCCCTAGACACTTCCCCTCATGACACTTTAAAAGATCTCCCTAAGAGATAGGAGTCAAACCAGCTGAGAGCAGATCCTGAGAGGCCAAGCTCAGAGAGTGTGGAGAGGAGGATTTGATGGTTGACTGTGTCAAAGGCAGCCGATAAGTCAAGCAGCATGAGAACCGAGGATTGGCCAGCTGCTTTCGCTGATCGTAGGGTTTCCACTACAGACAGGGCAGTTTCAGTGAAGTGACCTCGCTTGAGGCCAGAGTGGTTGGGATCATGCAGGTTGTTCTTAGACAGGACCTTTGAGACTTAAAAATCAAAGACCGCATGCTCTAGTATTTTGGACAGAAAGGGAAGGAGCGAGACCGGCCTGTAATTCTCAACCAAAGATTGTACTTGTGCATTGCACTGTATATAAGAAGTTTTCAGTTTTAGTTTTGTCTGGAATAACAGCAACAGGAGCTCATACGAATAATACCTGAGCCCACATTATTTGCCGCATAACCTCACTTTTCCATAACTGAATTTGCCACAACGCAAATGTTTTTTTCTTTATTTTCTCTTTGCGCTTCCAGTCATGTCTGAGGTGGTGTGGCTTTTTGAGTTGGAAAGGAGATTTTTCATTTATACACATCCAAAATCTCTTGACAAAAGCTGGACTAAAAACTGAAAACTGAAATCTGTAACAGAGGAGTCTCCCACTAAAAGTAGACATGGGTACTGTCGGGGAATGTATCTATATTCATGTATGAGCAAAAAAACATTTTTTAATCATCTTACAGGTAATATGTCAAATAAATCATAACAACTTTAAGCTTCAGGTATGTTGAATCATTTTTTTCTTACTCCCTCTCTTCTTTTATTTGTCAAAATACTGTCAAACTGACCAGCTTTTGGCCTGGCCGTAGTGATGACAGCCATGGTCAGCAGGATGAACCCACACAGTACTCTGATCTGTCTCATCTTCATCCTGATGGTACTGAAACAATCTGGCAGATGGCTCTGTCACAGCTGGACTGGACTCAAGCTGGAACTGGATCAACCTGTGAGCAAAGAGGTGGTGGTGGTGGGCGAGGCAGAAGGAAGCAAAGAAAAAGAAAAACAGAGGAGGTTAATTGTGGTAAGGTGAGAGGGTGGTGAATCACTGAGTTAACAGGATGGCTTAGTGAATACAAAGACCCGAGGGTGTGGGTTTAAGTCCCTGAATCCCTAAATCCCTGGTGAAGTGCCTTTTTGCCAGCCATTGAATTCTTGCCAGAGATGGGAAGTACCTGTGATGGGCTCAGTGTTGTTATTGGAACCATAGGCCCAGATACACACACACACACACACACACACACACACACACATACACACTCACACACAGGGAGTGAGATATCAAAAGCAACCAAACTTAACAAAATAATGCAATGGAGCTAAACAGTCCAAATGAAACAACTGGCCACTCTAGTCAGCTCTTTCAGTTCTCTGACTTGCCTGTGGGCATGCATCCTGGGGGACAAAGACTAAGGCTAAAATTCTACATATCTGTCTGAACCCAAGGGGACCAAACTGTTCACATTGCTTTCTAAGGTACACATTGGACCTGGGCCGGGTTCAAAATTTCACTTTCAGATTCAGCTGGCCAGGTCTGCGCTGTGTCCCCGCCAGGAGAAGTAGCAGTGTGGCGAAGGCTCCAAGCATATGATGGGTCAGTCGGTGTCACTTGACACCAAAATTTCATACTTCTTAGTCAGTTTTGTAGGAATATGGCCATGTAGGTATAAATTGAGGCTACAAAACCCAACCCCTGACCCTATATAAACTGTCAGTATTTGTGGGTTTTCTTCACTTCCGGGATGGTTCTTCCATCTTCTTCCATATTGGCTAGAGACTAAAATGAGCTAAGCTGCCGCTGTAGTGTGGAAAAGAATATTGCATTCATGCCAGTAGGAGGCAGAGTTTCCTTATATTTGTCTATCTATCTCAGCTATTCAACAAGTGAGCGTGTATTTTGGTGCCGACACATGTGTAGTGACATTGAGTGAGTTATTGTTATTCATCCTTGAAGTAAGGTGTGAACAGTGTTTTCTGTGCTATTGGACTGACAATCAATGACTGGACGGCCTCAATTCCCTTCTCTTCCTACATGAACAATCTTGGTTGAGTATGTCTACTGAGCAGTAAAACTTATGAGAGGTTGACGGTGGATAATAATGAATGAAGTCGTTAAAGTGGAAGTGATTACAGAATTTTTATTGTTATAAGGTGAATATTAATTTTGTTTACCGATTATGATAAAACTGTAAGAATCTCAAGTTTTCTCCAGTTGCCAACTGGTCAGGCTCGGGTCGGTCTGCCAGAATTTTGTCATGTTACATTCAGATTAAAAACTCTGCTATGTGTTGGGCCAGATTGGTCTCGGACACAAATTCTTCAAACCAAGATCGGATATTATTGTACATGTTGGGTCGAGTCGGAGTCGGACTCAGACAACACTCTTGGATTACACGTTCAGGCCCGGTTTAAAACTTCAGGCCAGATTCAAACTCTAACTCCAGTCTCACTGTAAGAAACATAAAGGCTAATGCTTAAATGACAAATACTCAAACCACTATCACAATAACAAGTTACATTTATTTAAGTATTTATTCTTCTACATTCAGGGGGAACTCTGGAGGTAGTGTGGTAGCTCTGTGTGCCGTCTACTTGAGTATTTACATGGGGTATTTGTAAGGATGTGGATGAGCAATCTGATAATTTGGGCCAAACTCCAAACTTTCCTTTCATAAAGCACATACTAAGGAGGAACATCACTATATTTCACATAATCGTGTCAAAAGTGTGAAGCTGAGATGAGTGAAGGGAAAAAATCATGTATTGAGCATCTACTTCGTGATTCAGTTTGGATATGTTTTCCCTTCACATGACATCATAAATCTGTTCTGTGATGAACAATTAGAGTGTGAAGAAGTATAGAAACACAAATAAATTCCTGTGTCTGTCAGGTGATAATAATGATGGTGATGATGATGGACGCGTAGTCCAGTGGTACATTCCAGTCCTGCCCCATCGTAAAACACTGAGCTCCAAACACCTGGCTAAGGTACATAGCAATTCCTGGTAATGGAAGGCTGTGTATAAACACACACACACACATACATAACTATCCTAATCTGCCATGTCAGTATCCCTGTTGGCTGTCAGCTCTAAAAGCAGAAACAGAAGGGTAATGATAATGTCTGGAACATGTTTATGTTCAGGGCACACGGTCAATCCAAAGAGTCGTATCAAAGCCACCTCTCCTGCTCTGGTCCTTCAGGAGTTTATCACTACCTGACTGCCAGCCAGACCCTGTGGTCATGCACTGGCTCGGGTCTGTGTAATGAGTCAACAGCAGAATACAGTGAGCCTTTTCTCTGATTATGTCTGTTTGTCTCATTGTCCGCCTTCATGGCTCTTATTCTCTCTGCTTGCCCACATTCTCTCATCTCTTGCACTCTCAGCCACATATTTCTGAGACCATTGCTCTAGTGAATAAAAGGTCAGCCAAACATTTAGAACCTCTGTTTTTTCAAGGATCAACTACTGTAATGCATTCTTCATTTACCACAGCCAAGCTGTCCTGGCCTGGCTCCAGTAAGTACAGAATTCGTAAGTATCACCGACTTTTGGTTCCATTGAGGTCTAATATTGATTTTAACCTTCTATTGATGACCTGGCAGCAGTTTATATGACTGAGCTGTTAAGCCCTCGCTGCACTGCAGAGTTACTAATGGTCCTTCCTCCAATAAAGATCTTCCTTGTACCGGACTTCAGACAAAAGGTATCTGTTCCTGTGCTGGTTTGGTATGGAACCGACACCCCTACTTGTCAGATGAATTTGGTCTGAGAAACTCTTTAAGAAGCACCTAAAATCGTACTATTTTAGGAAGTAAGAATGTTGAGTTTTATCCGGTTTAAAATCCTGCTCTAATGCTTGTCCTAACGTAACCAATGTTTGCACCATACTAGTAATAACATGGGGACATTAAGTGATTTTAGGGCAA
The DNA here is from genome assembly GCA_900312555.1 of Lamprogrammus exutus. NCBI lineage: Eukaryota > Metazoa > Chordata > Actinopteri > Ophidiiformes > Ophidiidae > Lamprogrammus > Lamprogrammus exutus. The sequence continues at coordinate 4,186 of OMOW01109628.1, forward strand.
ATTCATGTCAATGTCATCTTAATCATCCAGGTAGAACAATGCCAAGAAACTTTCTGCTTGGCTTTATACAAACGTGTAAAAGGTTTGACTCTACCTTATAGTGGCTTCATCATCCCTACACAGCCCAATATTTACTTACCAAAATAAATGTAATCTTCAGTCCATGTGCTTTATTGAATTAGCTCATAAAAAGAAATGTAAACCCCATAAAAACTGCTAATGCAAGTGATGCTCTATATCTAATACCAACCATGACACTAAAATTAGCCATTTCCTGAAGCACCTAAAACTAATTCTTACAAAGACAAAAGAATGAGAAAACACATACACCTACACAAACATTCTCAGACTGTGAAAGATAATAGGAAGCATGTCTTATGTGTGATAGGAGAAAGGAAGAAGTGGGAAGGGGAGAGACAGATTATTAATGTGTGGTGAGAGAAGAGAGGAAATGAATTGTCACAAAACAGGGGAGGTATAAAATCTTCTTTTTTTTTTAATATAGAAACAAATACTTTAATTACTTAAAATTAACACCTTTATAGATATTTAATGGCACAAAAATGAGTATGATTCCTGTTAGAAAATTTTAGCATCAGCCTTGGTAGAAACTTCTACTTCTACTTCTGCACTTCTACTGCATAAATTACTGTAACACTAATGCCCACTGCAATAGTGAGATGTTTTGAGAGAGCCAATATATAATATAAAATGAAATTGCGCCAAAGTTTATCTTCACACACAGAGAGACTGTGCAATGCATCAACAAACATTTATTTCTCCCTTTGCGCCTTATGAGATTACCCTGAATCCAGAGGCTGTTTTATATGATGTGTATGTGTGTGTGTGTGTGTGTTTGTGAGTGTAGGACAAAGAACTCCTTAGTATGCCTTTCTGTGCCTAAATGGCAGCGACCAACACACCCTTCCCCAATCCCTTTTCCTGTCTCCCTCACCGTCCTGTCCTCTGTATAAACAACACCAATTTACTGACCCCTCTGCTGCTGAACCACAGCCAACCCCGACACATACACATACATGCAGACACACACAATGTTTCTTCCCTACACAGACCGACACATGTTCTATAATTATCCACAAAGAGAAACATTCAGCTCCGTCTTCATATTTTCTTGTTAAACCTTTCATTAACTGGATGGGGGTGACGTGCTGCCTACCTGTAGAGTTGCATTAAGCCTGTAAGCCATTTAGCAACGTGTATCTTACTTAACTGCAGGGTAAATATAGACATTGATATCCTATTTCCTTTTCACAATTGTACTTAACATTAAAAAAAAACTCGGTTCTGTTATCAGCTTTTGAAATTTATTAATTTTAACACCATCCTGAATATTTCAAACATCAAAACTACATTACAGTAGATGCCTGCATGAAAATATGAGTAATTCACTGAATTAGCTTCCTCAATGTCATTACCTGAAACAAGTGCTTCAAATATCACAAAGCAGTAATATAAATAGTTTGATGCCACATTCTGCAGTGTTAACCAACCACATGGTTTACAAAGCGACGTGTTAAGAGGGAGTCAAAGAGTGGCAGCAGTTGTTGATGTTGGCATGAACACCAGTTGTCAAATTAAACAGTGGCTGTAAGTGAAGGGTCGGTTCAACTCCAGGCATGAAAAATAAACTCACTGAATTTTCTTACAGGAAAGTTTCAGGAAGATAAAGCATCTATGTAAAAATTTGCTTTAATGAAAGTTTCTCTCTGAGCTTCCATACAAACTCCATCATGTAAAGCTGATGTTGCTGAAGCTGAAATCCTAAGTCCACCTCCATGATTTTATTTAAAGACTTAAAGTCTTCTTCCCCTCACCTTGAGAAGATTATAGGAATTTTGAGTTTGGGCTGATATGTTCTTTTAACCCTCAGAAAACAAAGCACAAAGGATTAGTGATTATATCATAAAAGAGGAAAATAAGTGATGAAGGGAGCAGATGCAGGGAGTTCGTTTTACTGGGCATTTTTGGTATCTTTGTGCTGTTTACTACTGTGCTCTGCATTTTACGAAGAAGCAACAACTGAATCACATGACACTGACATTCTGTATCATAAAGGCCTGGGTTTGGTTACCCTTTGAGTGTCAGCCTGGCAGCTGTGTATGTGTGTGTTAGTGGTGATTGAGCACACTGGCGCAGCCCCTCCCACCCAGCACTCCCCCTATCCTCCACTGAGGTGAAACTGACAGATATCAAGCAGCTAACATTATCCGAGCGACCTGGCAGATGATGTATCGCGTGTGATAAAGCAAAAGGTAACCTAACATTACGTATCATAACGTTATTGCTAAACTTTCATAAGAACATAGAGCATCAAAGTAGCTAAAACACTGTTAAGTGAAATTATTGTCGGTCAGATATGACCTGTGTAATGTTGCCATTAATGCCATAGAAAGTTAATGTTAGCTAACGTTACACAGTTGTTTTTGCTTGCCCATCTCGACTGAGTGCATGAACATTTTATCGTAAAATGGAGCACGAGAAAATAAAAAAATACGTTGCTCCCCTACACTGGCGCAGAGCCAGCATGTCCAATGAATGGCTCACAGGACTGGTGCTAATTCATGTTCACTGGAAAATGAAACTGGACAACGAGCGAGTTCTCAGGCGGTGGGATGCATGTGGCCACAGGAGGATCCAGCGAACCTTCCATGGAAAGGTAATACATTTCAGTGAGCCACAAAGTGAAGAAGTGGAGGGCAAGACCAAGGGACACACAGGTTCATGTGTACAAACATACACAGAGAATAACGGGTTACAATAGATACGCGTATGCGTAGTGTATAGTTAATGGGTTGTGGAATTTATTGTTTGTTCTGTGCAATTTTATTTTGTACATTTATGTTATAAAAATTAAAAAACATTTGTTCACAAAAAGCTAATGAGTTGTGTTTGTATGTGTAATTTTGGTATAATTTCTGTTTGTTTTTGGTGTTTTTCAAATGCCTTTACATAATCTTTAAGTTGTCAAGGAATGCATTAAATATCCTTCAATGTCTAAAATAATTTTGGGGAATTTTACCAGACCTCAGTAATTTCGAAACCCTGGCTATGGCCATGACTGGAGGAACTCTCATACTGACCCACGCATCACCCTCTGGCTGCTGCGGAATATATTACTGTAAGGGAAGTTAATGCTGTGTTAAGCAAGATATAAAATGACACCTGAGTTATCACAACATCCCATCTTCTTTAAAGGTTCCTGAAATGTTCTTAGTTTCATTTAGGGTTCTACTTCAGAACCTTTGCAAAGCTTAAATGTGCACAAAATACAATGATCCACTTTTACTCTCTCTTGCTGCAGCTCTGCTGTAGTATGCACACTGAATGACAAAAGGCCACTTTGTCATGGAATTAAAGGAAAAATCAAAAATGAAGCTTTCGTAGCAGTTCAGAACCTGTAGGTCTGTGTTGGCGGATGCCTTTATTAGACGTCAACCTCGAGTTTTGAAACTCTGACAATGCATATGCCCTATTACACTGTAAAAACAAGGGAAAATAACAAAAACCATAATATGTCACATTTACCTGAAATTTGAAAGACAAACTATCACCTACACCAGCAATAAGTGACAACGCTATTTTTTCAAATGTACTGAACCTCATCTACCAACAGTATTGTACATAACAGATCAATAAATTTAGATTCAATCAGAAACGCAATGTGTTTTTCCTTTAATTCAACTCCATTTCCTTTTAATTTTCATTCATTAACTATTTTTCCATTGGATCTTTGCATTAATTTTTCCAAATTTTATAGTGATTGACCGATGGGTGAACAAAGAATAAGACACTGTGAAGAAGAATCTAGACCAGGCATGCTCACATGTATGCAGAGTGCAAGAAAGCATATTATTTCTCAAGGCTTGTACCAATCCTTTCCAAAGTCTTTCCATCCCTGCTCAGTTGAATATGACTGATGAATTGGAGGAGTTTGAACTGTTCCTCTGGCATCATATTTAGTTGGAACAAACCAATCGTCCTTCACAGAATGCCTGAATAACCGTTTTTTTCACCCTGGGTCACAGTTAGCGGTAAAAAAAAAACAGCAGCTGTAGCATGTATCAAGTATGTATTTTTGGAATTGTCAAATCTTTTCTTTGACGTTTTTCTCTGCTGTTTGATCGCAATCACAGACATCTTATTGTGTCCTGCTGTTTGTTTTATTCAGACTCAAACCATCCAGCTGTAATGTACTTAGCAGCCTCTGTCACTGTCTAACTGTGTAACCCAAACACACACACACACACAGACACGCACACAAACCCACAGCCTGCAGTCCATTTCAGCATGTGAGATAAAGGTTCACTCAGATTGGTTACGTATTAGCTGTGATAAATGCAAAGACAAAAGTAATTCAAATGTCAGTGTAAATCTATAAACCTTGTTTCCCTTTAAATAAATAGAGAGCTGTGTTATTGTAAGTTTACTTCTCCAACACTACAGGAAATGTGTTTATAAGGATCCTATTTTTTTTCAATGTTATTCAAATCAATTACAGCCGTATTACCCAAGGGGATGCAACTTGGCTATGAGTCAACCAAGTGACAGTGAGGCGCAATAAACAATGTTTTAAACCCATGATGGAAGTGAAATTCTGCAGAAGTGTTGAGTAAAACACCAGCACCTTGCTCTTATCTGCAGTGTTTGTCAAAGAGAAAGGTGTGTATGAGAAACCTGTGGTCCAGCAACAGGTGATTATCTCTCCCTATCCGCACAAATGAACACACTCACACACTCACACACCAAGAGCAGTGGGCAGATAACAGATCCGGAATGGCGTGCAAACACACACACACACACACACACACACACACACACACACATACACGTACACAAAGACACACAATCACGCACGCACACACACACACAAACACACACACCCACACACACACACACAAACATGTATATTTCAGCAGCTTTGGCACCCCTCATCCTTTCTTATTGTCAATGGATTGTGTGGTACAGTGGATGCTTTGATGCTGTCTAGTAAAGCTGATTGACATTCAAGGTTTTTTATTCATTTAACATTTGTTGTGAAATTGAATTTGGAGGATATGTCTGCGAGATAACTGTGGATCACCGCAGCATATAGGATGTTTACATGGAAAGTTTTTACTGTAAACCAGAATGAGAACAACAAGTGGATCCTGACCAAGAACCAACGGGAAGACAGCTTGATTTCAGGTTAGCTCCCTCTCAGAAAAACTAATCTCAATTATTATTTGTTCCATTTATTCAGCTGTAGAATACAGAGTCTTACTTATTGTTATACTGTACCTCTGAATTTTATTTCTTTTAATTCTGGAGTGTTTCTGTAATTGTTCTTCATTTTCACATTTTTCTCATGTTCTGTTTCTGATATCATCTTCTTTTTTAATGTAGAAAATTCAAAGCCAAACTAATGTAACATATTCACATAGGAAAATGTGTTAATCGCGCTTAAGATGAGTATGAGTCAACCAGCAGAGGAATGTTAAATTTCAACAGACCATCACCATGTAATATGAAGCCAACTTAATGGAAACTGGACAGATGCCTATAACAGTTTATATTTAATTTCTCGACACTGAATTTATCTTTTTTCCTCCAGTGAAAGATCCACCTGTAAAATAACCAGTATTTTTAAAGATGATATATTGTTGGGGGTTTTTTTTGGTCATTTTCCTTCATGTTAAGGTTTGAGGGTCTAGGTGTCAAAGTTGAGGTAGACACCAAGATAAAGGCATTAAGTAAGTCCAACCCATAAGTCCTGAACTGCTCTGAGAGCTTCTGTTTTAATTGGTCTCTTACCTCTGTAACATGTACATAAACGTGGAACATATTTGAATTTACCCACCTGTTTAGACACAACCACTAAGTACATGGCTAGTTAGCGAGTGTTTGGCCAGCATTAGTGTTTCACAGTCTGTGGATGTTGTCGCTGATGCAATTAGCCAATGGGAACAGAGCTGGCTTTTCAGGAGGGGAGCCTTAAAGGGACAGTACCTATAACGGCCCATTTCACTAAGTGTGCACAATGACGTTGCGCCAACAAAGTAGTAACAACAGTAGGAGTAGTGGATTGCTTTTTTGGCTATAAAGCATTGCAAGGGCTTCAAAATAGACTGTTAAATGAAAAGAATAACATGAAAAACAATATCATCTGTTCCCTTTAATGGATTATGACCACTTAAGCTCACTTCTGGCTGTCAGCTTCGCATATAAACACCTTTTTTGTTTTCAGGAGGCCAGCAGTAATAAATCGAAAACATTCCCAAAGAAGACAGTTCAGTATGTCTTGATTTAGTAGGCAAAATACGAAGATCGGAAGAGCACACGTCTGAACTCCAGTCACAGATCGGAATCTCGTAT
>OMOW01109637.1:0-13124 GCA_900312555.1 Lamprogrammus exutus
CCGAGACGTGTTTGGCATTAGCGAGGAAAAAGCATGACGTTAAGCCTCACCGCTGTCATTCCTATAAACAGTACCCATGTAATAACTTACAGGACGGGACTGTGTCGGTGCTAGGCAACACGGGCCAATTCATTTACTAACCAGCAATAAATGTGGTCACTAACTTGTTTTGTCCCAACATGGAAATGGGTGAGCGGTGCAGAGATATAGAACATCGGGTTTACAAGCGCAGAGATTACCATCCGCGCTTACTTTAAAACCTCAACGTATCCCTTTGCAGCAGCTACATGGAGTGCCGTTCCTCCAGATTTGGCGTGCCGGACATCTTGGATCTGGCCGCTGTTGAGCCACTGGCGGGCGTCACTCAGCATGACGCGCTCCTCCTCTTTCCGGGCCGCCTCGATGTCCACCCCTAGTAAGACAGAAAATACCGATGCTGGGATTCTGTAGTACAGCGATTACGAGACGATTCCCTTCCATGTTCAGACGCTGCGATAATAATGACATCCCGCACAGATCTATGTAAAACAATACATCCAACACACATATCTGTATTTTGTAGTTAAAACAAGTCCTTGGTGTTATCCATTCCACAGAAAAGAACATTAAGAGAAATCTAAACACTAGAGGGTGTTGTCAAGTATTTGTCCGGCTTTGAGACGCCAAAATTCTGTCAATTTGACAATAAAGTAGTGGGTGAGAACACACATAGGCCCCAGCTGGTTAAGTGGGTCAGTATGTCTACGCTATACGCTGCATGCGAGGCAGCGGTGAAAACAGGCCCTACATTGTCTTTTTTTGACACCTGGCTGGAACATGAGAAGGCTGAAACGCACTGCTGCACGAGCCGTCGACGACTCAGCTGAACGTTGAAATGTGCTGAGCTGCATAAACAATGATTCAAGAAGTGCTGTGGGGTGGAGGCCAAAACTTCAGCTGGCGTTGGAGGTTTTGTTCTCCTCCCGAGGATTCATCGACACGCATTTCCTGACACCCTAACGAAGCCTGCGAGACTTTTAAACGAAAAAGAAAAAGGGGACGACTGCGTTTGCGAGGATGGTATGGTCAGGAGAGGGCGGGCAGGAAAAAATAACGTCTAACTTTAGGTCCGGTCCTGCTCGCTGGAGAAGAGCACGAGCAGCAGATATGAGGCAGATCAGATCTCCAGAAACCAGAGCTGGCAGAATTCAAGGCAGAGCTGTCAGGATTATCAACTCTCCAGTATGTTACAGAAAGGTGCAGTGCAGAGGAGCGTTGACCTCAGTCAGAGTGAGTTAGTCGAGTTATTGTAAGGAATGGGAGCCGGCCAGGTAGGCTGACATAGTGAAATCTCTTGGGAAGCAGCCTACACTGTGTCTATAAAAAGCAGGGAGCCTAATGGCCTCTAAGTAGGACTACAGAACAAGAGCCCAGTGGAGGAGCTGGCAGGAGTTCAAACTTCAATTTTAACAAGAGAACAACACATCTTCTATGAGAAAATGAAGCGGAACAACGTGCTAAAAAAAGAAAAAATGTGCCTAATATACAGTAAATAAACAAATGTATCCATGTCTGTTAAAGCAAAGATGAAATATCTAACCGGGATTCTCATAGGGAAGCGAATACGTTCTGCCTTTTTTTTTTTTAGAGAGTCCAAGAGAACAGGGACAAATAATTAAACAGCTTTATTCTCGGCTCAAGAGGAAAACCGCTTCCAGGACAAAACCAAATGACTCCTGCGGCCCCCCCAGCAACCGAGCTGACGGGGAAAGACTGTGGCTTAAGCGCCACTCGTGAGGCTGTCCACCATCAGTTCATCACCGGGACAGACAGAAGCTTTCACGAGGCAGCTGATGGAGGGGAGGGGAGGGGGGGAGCAGCCGGGCCGCCTGGTCACTTTAACGCCGCCGGGGTCAAGGAGAGGATCAAGAGGTTGTCCTTGCCACGGGGGAAACTATGACCACTTGTTACTGAGTTTAAACCCATGACTGGTATCTCTTTCAGAGGAGAAAATCACATTACAAACATACAGAAGCGTTACACAACAGCCGGTTACATAAGCTCCCCGCTACTTCTAAAGTCGGGAACTGAGCTGTGGATCGTCTGCAGCTGCCCCCGGGCCAGGACCACTGCAGGTTCAGCGTGCACGGATAAATAAATACGGATCAAACATAAAGGTCTGTATAATGAAGAAGTCTGGCGCTATGCAGTCTGTGTGCACGGTGAATAGAGTTTCCATCTGTCAGTGAGGGAGGATGTTGGGGAGGGCTGAACGCCAGTGCTCTGAACCAGGCAGAACCTTCAGCAGATCAAGGCAGACGGCTGCTGGGAGAGATGGTAAAGGTCCGAGTGTGCGAGTCTCACCGCCGTTACATAACGCGCTTAAAAGAGCTAACAAACATGCAAACAAACAACGCACTGGGCGTACTTACGACTGCCATGTGACACTTAACAGTTTTGTCGACTTTAAGATTAAGCCAAAAGCTGATGGAAACTTAACGTATTACACAGAGACGGTGGACGTCGTTGCATCGTGAAGAAGTACGCTCGCACAAATGTCTGAGGCTGCTGTCAGAGGAGCATCAGCGATCCTCACATACCACCAACTTTCACACATTCATGCAAACAGGGGAGGAAATAACGCTCGTTTGTTTTAATGGGGCACTTTTTGCCCCCGGTGGCTGAAATTTGGGGGCATTTCTGACACCGTTTTAAACTAACGACGGCCATTTCTCATTCCAAGCCAACAGCTGTATTAAAAAAAATGTAAGAACGCAACCTCTGCTCATGGAACGGCGAAATGTGGCACAGAGAAAGCAAAGCCATGCAGGCACTGTTGGTACCGAGAAGCAACCTTCTGCCCCCCGGAGCCGGTTAACACGTCTGTGCGTGGCCTCTCGCCATAGGGGGGGAGGGCCTTTAATCATTTCAAGAATGCCCCGGCCAAAAATAGAAAGACTCGACTTTTCAGTTCTGAATCGTCACATGAAGCTCATAATGCAGCTGGATCACTTTTCTATATTACGTAAGGCTTCTTTCGAGCACGTTTGTGGAAAAACAGCAGGTGACTGACGCGCACTGATAATTCACAGATCCTTTTTGACACAACCATCACTCATGCGTGAGTTTGTCTACGTAAAGATTGCAGTGTAGATGATCAATTTTGGTTTACACAAATCCAGTATTTGTCAGCGTCCACTTATTCTCCTTTTACATATAACAGTTATACGTATACATTTTAACAGAGGCCTTTTTAACTGAGGGCAGTGATGAGTCCTGTGCAGAAATGTACAGAGGGTTGATGTATGGATGTCGTGCTGTACCTTGTCGGTTGATCTCATTCTGCAGGAGCTGCTCCATTGCCTCCTCTTCAGCAATGTCCAGAGGTGTCTCGCCCTCGCTGTTCACAACTCCTACACTGGCACCCTGACCGATCAGATACCTGCACGCACGCACACACACACACATACAGAGAGGTGAGCGACCACAAGACGCAGACAGAAACATTGTTTTGTATTTTAACGCAGCAAAATTACTCTGTTTATTTTCACAGCGAAAAGGGCTGAAGTCAAAATAAGGTTTTTGACAGGGTGAGAAGGAAATGAGTTAAAGGCAACAGTCACGTCCCTCAACTGATGAGGAAACAGATGAAGGACAGGACCTGTTTAATATTGCTTTTGGAACACTGCCAACACTAGCTGACACCACACCGCAGTCTACATCGCCTGTTTTGCTAGGCACATCTTCAAGACACCTCTGGGCCTGATGAAACGCCAAGTGTTCCCACTGCACAGCTGGGACACAGATTCCAAGTCAATGGCTACTGAATACTTAAATAAGGTTGCGGCGATGCATATTTTTGTTTTAGTTGAATTAATTGCTTCCAAATTCATTCAGAAATAATACTGGTACCGTAAATGTCAGAATCAAGCAGGAGGATGGGTTTTCTAAAGATACTCCATATAAACAAGAGGCAAAGGCAAAATTCCACCACCGCTTTCACAACATGACTGATTAAAATCACTCAGTGGTCATAATTATCACAACTCTGGACATTCTATGAGGTCACGCGGACCAAGACTGTTCCGAGTTAAACCTTGACGCCCCCTATAACCACTATCAGATAACAAAGGATAGCCGTGTTGATTTAACACTATTAATGACCGCTTACTGATATGACCCCCTTCAATCTTTGCGACGTTTTCATGCATGCTAATGTCTCTCACTGCCACCAACTCGAGAGTCTTATAACGATACAACATGTCGAGTTCAGCTGCTTCCAATTAAAGCGGTGGTGAGACTCAGGCCCTTCTCATTAGACCAACACGCCACTTGAAACAAGCCCAGCGCTTATGACTTCCACCCAAATGGCAACCGACTGGAGTCACATTTCATTGTTTGACGCTGTCTTGATTAGACTTTCTACTCTGCCTATTTTAGGACAGTTTTACTACGTTTGATGGCTTTGCGGTCTCGGGGTCCCACCGTGGGATTCCTGCCTAACCCTGCCATTAGATGGCTGTGGGTTTCACACCAAGGACTTGAGGAGGAAACACAGAGATACCTTCCTGCTTTGTGGTTCTCGTTACTGTGAATGGGGACGCTGGGAATAAATGGGCCCACTGAGAGCTCGCCACCCACATCAGGTTGCCGAGTTGCTCCCTGTGACATGATGTCTCCACTCGTCATCCATATCAGGCCAGTCACTTGACCTTTACATTCATTGTGTGACAACAAAAAACCTCTTGTTTTCTGTAATATTAGCCCAGCACCGATGCAGTTCATTGGGTCTGTTGGACACAGACTGACAGTGTCTGAGAACCTAACAACAGTCATCTCAAGCATATTAATACTCGTAAATATTTTAATGAAGCACGACACTGAATTTGTCCACATTACTCTTCCACAGTGGCTGCTGAAGTACAACATGGTAACCAATTTGTTCATGCAGTAAGGTGGCATGATGATTTTTCAACAGTCGGTAGTGCTGGATACATTTTGGGAAAATGTCAATAGTGAGGATAAAAGTGTAACCAGGCTCCTGTAATGTAACACACCAGTAAAGCAGGTCACAGCACAATCCCGACATGCAGAACAATGAGAGCGAGTGAGCTTCTTAGCCCTCTTTGGCCTCTTTAAATATCCTGATAATATCTGCGGTGCATTCTGTGGCACATAAACCGTCTTCTTACCTCACAAGGACGTGGGGCAAGAAAATACTAGCGCGAAACTCTAGAGATCGACTCCAAATCCAGCAGGTGACCCCGATCTCTCCGTATTGGATTACATCACTCTAAAACTGTGTCAGAACTGATCAGATACGTCTCCTGTCAAAATGTGGTGAGAACAGTACAGGAAGCTGACGAACACGTTGGCTCTGATGGCATGTTGGTTCAGGTGTGCTGGCTGAAACAACACCAATGACATTTATCCACTAATCATATGCCAATTTAATGTTTGAGGAGGAGTGGATGGTTTCAGGGATTAACAAGAGGGAAGCTGTCAGAACAAAGTGACATTCATTACAGCCAAAGGTGTAACCATAAGGCTTGTGTTTTTTTAACTTTGTGCCACCTTAAAAATAAATTATCTCCATGCAGAACAATAAAGTTTGCTTAGCGTAATGCACCAAGCAGTGCTGACTGAATGAGCATCAATCCTGCAAGCAGCATTATGAAGACAGAGGTCACTAATAGGGGCTCTAAAGGGTGACAGGACAGTGCAGACCTCAGCTGGAGCCCAGCCATGATTGCACCTTGTATCCAGATTAAAGCGTGGAGTAGCACATACTGTTCACTTATCATCTCATAATATGTTCTGGACAGAATAGGGACGGTTTGCAAAAAAATGACATGATGACACTGATGAAACTGCCTTGTTTACGGGCTCCTCAGTACTTACTCAGCTATGTCCATGTATCCACAGGAGGCTGCGGCATGGAGGGGGATCCAGCCCTCATTGTCAGGCTGGTTGATGCTGGCGCCATGTTCCACCAGGAAAGTCACCATGTCAACATTGTCATCAATGCATGCCTGCGAGAGCGAGAGAGAGAGAGAGGGAGGACAATTGAAATCATAGAATATCTTCCCAGTGTGTATATGTGTGTGTGCTCACATGCAAGTGGGCTTAAGTCAGTGGGCTGGTGTGCACTATTGTTACAACGAGTACCATGGAAAGAGCATTGCTCTTCCTCTGATAGAATGCCACGTGCATCTAGAGCTGTTGGGGAATTTTGGCAGCCATACTGTTCCCAAAATGCCTGCACATAGCAGGAGTGCTTCAAATACCACATAGCGTAGTACTACTGCTGGAAGTATTGAGGTCCTCTGCCTATACAGTATGTTGCTCAATTATGCAAAAAAAAAAAGTAGCTGGAATTAAAACCAAACCTCCCATAGACTAGATTTATGTATTGAATTAGGCAGATGTGATCACAAGCCAAATATCTGCCGGAGTGTGATGAATCAAACCACTCATCTAACCAAAAACACACACCACACATCATCCTGTTGCACTGAACAGCTGATGAATCATCCAGGCCAAAGCCACATTCATAGTAGAACAGAGGCAGAATAACTTTTATCTGCCAGCACATTTTGCACATAACTACATGTACCACATGTAGCCATTTCACTGCACATGAGACTTGTGGCATCACTGATGACATACAGTGCAGGAGACAGACAACACTGTGAACAATGCTTTCTCTTGACATCACAACAGTGTGCACAGGAAGTCAACAACATGGGGTAATTCACCAGGGGAACAACCCTCAAATATATGAAGCATGTTTGATAATGACAGTGAAATCCCAGGTGCATTCCAAATGAGGTCAGGAGGAACCGCGGACAGCCCAACCCCCTCACGGCAGGGGGGGGGGCTGACATTCTCTGTGCATTAACAGGAAACATTCTGTGGGATTCATCTGGGAATAGTCCCATCTAGCAGATGGCTGGCATTGGTTTGTGTATTTTCCTTACATTATCCATACTGTTATTAAACTATTTTCTGAAGAATACAAATGCTCTGCCTGTGTGAGCTATTATAAAGCAATATCACCCATCATGTTTTCTGTCTCCACATTTGTTTAATGTAACTCAAAACAGTGTATTTAAATGCCTGTGTTTGGCAGTGCTGTGTGAGAACTCACACCAGAGTGATAATTCTCCCACCACGACAAGCCTTATCGGGTCGTTCTCACTGTGAGGCCATGGTGATAACTGCTGAGCCACTGTGGATTTGCAAACCAATGGCGAGTGAAAAAGAGTTAGGCCACACATTTTGACCAGAAATGTCTTTTCGTCAGGCAAAATCCTGCCCGATGAAGACATTGCTGGTCAAAAAAGTGCTTTTTGGGATCATAAAACTCAGTGTGTTAACTACCTCCTTTTCCTTTTTTACTGTAATGTACTGATCTTGTCCTAAACCTGATCCTAACTTAGGTTAGATATAGTTTCATTCTTCTTCTGTGCAGACCGATGACATTTGAGCGTTGATCCAAACAACCAGAACCTGTCAACCTCCACTTCAAGCATCTACATTTTCTAATCTTCTTCGACATTAAGTCATGTGTCCATATTCTTTCTTTACCAATATATTTGCAGCCATCTACTGTAAATGAAGTATTAAGCAGTTTAAGAAATAAACTCTGAGGCTTCACAAACTCTGATTGACAGGTGAAGTGATAAATGACCGACAGAGACAAGAATTAGAAATCTTTACATGAGCACAACAATTGTCAGTCGGCAATATCAAACCCAAACGCCCCCATCCTTCCCATCCCTGAACACTGTGCCTGGACTGTCTCCCTCTCTCTCCTGGGGTTGCTATGACAACAAAAGAGTTGACAGGGGAAACAGATACACACACACACACACGAACACGCGGAGGCCTCACGTTCAGGGCACACGACTATCTGGCTGGAATCCTTGTCCAAATTTGGACCGTTTGCACCGCCGTACATGGCCAGGGATGAAGAGTGCCTGCAAGGGCCTCACTGAGCTTATCTGACAGTGTGTGAGAGAGTGTGTGTGTGTGTGTGTGTGTGTGTGTGTGTTGTAGTTTGAGCTCGGGCAGTCAGACAGAGTTTTCCCAGGTGCAGCTTAACTTTTTAACAGATTGGATTCATCTTTGTTACACAGCAGACGGCGGGGGAAAAAACCCCGACATGAATGTGCTTCCGTCTGCTGTTCTCATCACTGCTAAAACATCACCATCATCATTGTGTTTGTCTCTGTTTCAAATTGACCTTTCTCAACATTACCAAACTGTGGACAGAGACAAGACCAGAGACCCTTACTAGATTTAAAAGCAAGTTTTGGGACATCGAGGCTTACGAAGGTCATCATCATCCCTCTACTATTCTGCGCATCATTTATGTAATAAGCAATATGCAAAGGTTTGTGGTTATGTTCACTCAACAACAAATACTCATGGAGAAACTGCTTCTGCCTGTTGTTCATTTAGCTTTCATGATATGGCTTTCTGTAAGTAGGAGGATGGTGAAATGGACTCATAAATGCAAAATGGGGCAGCCTACAGGTTCAGGGTTCTCGACACAAATACACCGAGCGCACAAGTGTGTAATTTGGAGTATGCCAATAGTCTCACCATCCTCCATCATCTGTCAATCTTTCATCCAATGACTGCTGTGAAATGACTGAAACTGGAGGAAAAACACTGCTGCCGCTCTTTCAACTGACAACTGTCCTCTGTAAACCCTCGTGTAAACCCCTCCCCTCGGTCAGTCCCCCGCACACTTATCTCCACAAAAATCCTCTCCTCTCAGAATGGAACCGAGGCCCTTACAGGGAACTCGGCCTCCCTCCTCTGTGGGTGACCTGCCCTCCTCAACTGGCCCCTCCCGGCAGCTACAGGAGCCCAACAAAGGTAATCCCTTAATGGTTGTAATTGTCTGCGGCTGACAGGTGCCAAAGTTACGGCCTGCGTGAAAAGCGTGTGTAGCGTATGGCTGGACGGACAGGAGAAGGAAGATTCGAGTCGAGAAAACGCAAAAGAAGCTACAGCCTCGCTCCCGTATTTTGGTACAAAGTGACGTCTCACAGCCTATAAAGCACCTCTGTCTGTGCTGGGGGACAGAACACCAAGCATGAACTGAACAGCAGAATAAAAGACGCTTCTGCAACTACACTAGGAGATGAACCAACCACGAAGATAGAAAATGTTTGAACAACTGATGACAGGCAGAGAGAGTGAGTGAGAGAGGATACATCAGGGGGATCTGATCATTAACTGATGCTAAAATAGGCAGCATTGTGAACCAAATCCTCCCTTACACAACACAATCGGCCCTGAGTGACATGCAGGCCTTGTCCTATGCTCTCAGTGAAACATTCACAGACACAAAGTGACTCACTCTCACACAGACACATTACCATTGAAACCTGTTTAGCCAGTGTGGAGGCCTCAGCATGAACGCGGGGAGCTGGATGTAAAGAAAAAGCAGGACAAAGATTTTTTTTAAACAAAAAAAAAAGACACTGTATAAACTTATAGTAAAACAGAATGTCATCATGTCCGCCTAATATCAAACTTATAATGAACTGATTCCATTACAGTACCCAAGAACTCAAGCAACAGGCATCCTGCTGTCGTTCAAAGCAAACTGCGTTCATCATTTCCATTGTGTATTAAAGATAAATGTGACTGTAATGTTTTTTGGTCCAGACGGCGAGATCCATCTTGCGTGAGAATCCTTACGATGATGACAGCTTCAGAGCTGAAAAACGGAACACTAAAGCATTCTCCACGCGACCAAGTGTGACTTTACTTCACACTTACAGCCACAAAGTCACACACAGACTTGAGACAGAATAACTGGATGCAAACTTCTCGTGGCGAGAAGAGAAACAAACAAACACTCAGTGTGTTTACATGCGGCTTTAAAGCTTCAATTACACTGCGATCAGGGCAATAAATAGATTTTTTTCAAACATCATGTATACACCTTAATGTGAATAAAATCAGCACAAATCGATGATCTCGATTATGTCAACATCTTAACAGGAGTATGACACCTTTACGTGTTTCATGTATACTCAGAAGGGTAGAATCCTTTTCATTCTGTGCATGTAAAAGGCTTAATCCCAGTTTTGCCTTTAAATGCAGTAAGAACAAATACTCTTGAGTATTGAGTGGAAGTAACTTACAGTCTGAATCGCTGAACACCCTGTGGTCACAGCACATTAGCATCCCTGGCTAGACAGCACTTGATGTATCCTTGTTTGTCTGTGCCACCATTTCTGATAAAAAGCCTCTCTAATGGAAACTGGGGCTTCTGGGAAGTTGACGTAACGGCGAAAATCAAGTACTAACCTAATCAATGGGCACAGGATGCGCCGCTTGATTGGTCGATACAGTTTAATGTACAGTGTGGAGCACAGCCTTTAGAAATGGCTCTGTGTATCCATTAGGTCTTGTGGGGTGTGGACGGGACTTGTGTGAGTGAAATCACTATTTGATCCAACACCAGAATGGTTGGGGTATCATCGCAGCAAACACCATATTCCATCAATATCATCTAATGGTGAATAAGGACAGAAATTATTTTTAAACTAGATTAATCAAGTCACAATTTACAGTTCTTTAAAGCAGAAACATACCAAAGGAGATCAGATGTTTATACCTGTAGAAATGCACAGCAGGAGCCACAGCAATGCTTCACCGGAGCCCATTTGATCCTGGTGGCTGTGACAGACCACTTAGCATCTCATTTCACAACACGGCGCTGCTCTTACCATGTTCTTTTCCAGCTCCTCAAAACA
Source organism: Lamprogrammus exutus (assembly GCA_900312555.1). Lineage (NCBI taxonomy): Eukaryota > Metazoa > Chordata > Actinopteri > Ophidiiformes > Ophidiidae > Lamprogrammus > Lamprogrammus exutus. The sequence continues at coordinate 10,764 of OMOW01109637.1, forward strand.
CGAGCGCTAAATCACAAAATGTGTCTAGTGTGTTTATAAGCTGCTGTACTCTGTGGTGGGAGCACATTAAAGTGAAATGTCAGGGATACGTCAGAGGAAGGTCAGCCCCGTATTTGTCAAAGAAGCGCTGGCCTCAAGTGCCACTTTAGCGAAAGCGGGGAAAAGAATTTGTCCCCTTACGCAGCCGGTCAAAGCGGAGCACCCAAAGGAAACCTGACAGAGAGGACAAACACATACTGGTCCTGCAACTGGAAACCACACTGTTGGCATAGGCAAAAGCAAACAGAACCCTGCCAGCGATATGGACGTCCCAGTGTGAGGCCATAACTGCTGGGTCCATGCAATCCAATAAGCAGAAGTCAATAAGCTACGACTAAATAAAACTTGTTTCACTGTGATACCCTTTTGCCATATTAATCCAAGGCTTCAACAGAGCGGAGCTGCAAATAGCCCATAAATTCCTAAGACATAAGGTACGTAAAGCGGGACCTTGTATCCGCCACATCCACACGCTCTCTTTAATTTAGTGCACCCGCATGGGGCTAATTACGGGCACTATCTATAGATTAACTCAATAAACCTTCCCAGACCAGCAGGGATATATGTGGAGAAGATTAGGACAGAAACAATACAGTGTCCATCGTGTGGACCAGTCTAATCCTGAAATAATACGGAGGAATGCAGGCCCCGCTCCCACCTAGCGCCAAAAAGATGGGCAAAGCCGTTCTCAGAAAGCAAGGACCAAAAATGCGCCGGTGACGTGCACCTAAGAAAGGAGACTGGTTTGTTGCCATGACAACAAAGCCTAAAAGAGAACATGGGTTCAGTCCTCATCAGTTTTTTTCTCAGAAACATAAATAAATACAGAAAAGACTTTGTTTTAGAGCACACGGGCATCGCTCGCACAGCCCCTGAAAAAAACCCAAAACGCCGTGAGACAACATCAAAACGCAAACGCTGAGAGGAGCGTTTGTGGTGCCATCCAAGACATTTAACTGTTATTATAAAGATTCTCATAACCCGTAATAATCAAAGGAGAGATGTTCCAAACTATTCTATGTGGACTGCTCAAAACACACCATGATGATAAAACCACACCAGCTAAATTTACAGCTAGACAGACAGCAACAAGCTTAAAAGTAGCAAATATTACACAGTTGGCAGTAAAGGACAAAGACAAAAAGTTGAACCACTCTACTATTTAGGCTACTTCATCCATTGCACTTTTAAGGCAAAGTCTTCCTCCTGTTCTAGTAAAGGGTAGTAGCCGCTATGTTTGTATAAAAAGTGGAGCTTCTATTGGGTCATTGGACAGAGAGATCCAAGCTTAACGAAGCTTAATTTAGCTGCACTCCACATCAAGGAGATACTTGAAGACCCCTCCCCTCCTCGGCTTCCTTTAGTGGCACCCACGGGTGGCCGACTTAAGCACCCAGTAGAAAGCTGCCGTTGTGGCTCCTGCACTTTTTTTACTGCCGAGCGTGGCGGGAGTACTTGCAGGAACACGAACCTAACTGAATCAACGGTTCCTCCACGATGCTGACACGCACAAGTATGATGTCAGCTTTGGTATTTGACATCAGAAATGAATCAGAAAATAAGACGGATAAAGGCTGAAACCTTTGAGTAGTTAGAAAATGCACAGAACATTTGAATAACACAGGCCTTGTTTTACAGAGAAAGACAAGTTTGCCCCTTATAAAGCAACAGTATGGACGACAAAGCAGCTTCTGGATTACAGAGTTGGCCTCCCTCTTGCTTTACTCCTCTCCCTCCCCCTCTAGTAGTACTACTTTCTGCAACCACCTAGCCAGGCAGCAGCAAGGCCCTCGACTAGCATACCAGTGCAGAAATTCCCAGATAAGTAATACTCCTAGCCTTGGGGCTTCAGGCATCAGCGCTCTGGCCACTCCTCGCGGGCTACGTCATCGGCTCAGAGGCGCGCAGCCACTTCCACAAAAGGAATTCCTTCTTACCGCCTGCATGTGAGTATGAGTGCTTATGTGTCTGTATTTGCAGTGTGTGTGTGTGTGTGCGTGTGTGTATGCGTGTGTTAGAAAGATCAGCCCTCACAGCGAGACAAAAAAGATGGGGTGAAAAAGGAAAAATTAAAGTCTAAATGGAACAAGCAAGACATGAGAGGTGAAGAAATAGATGAACAGTGAAACTATGCTAAAATGTTCATTCTGTAAGGTGGCGTATATCTGTGTGTGTGGGTGTTTATGTGTGAGACAAAGAGTTCACAGGTCCTGTGCTATTGGCAGTGTTCAGGAGGCCAGAGGGTATGGGGGGGAGGGTTAGAGCACTGCAGGGCGACCAGCTGGGTCCCTCCACTAGATGAGCCCTTTTGGGAGCTCTAGT
>OMOW01109655.1:0-10180 GCA_900312555.1 Lamprogrammus exutus
CCTCGAATGTTATTTTTGCTTCTCTGACGTGAAATATGCCGCACGTGACCGTTCCATCTTCTTCCGCTATTGGCTCGTCTTTGCAGACACGACCCCCTTTATGGGAGCGCACATATCGTCGCATCTACCAAGCCGGTTTAAATGTGTTCAGTAGCAGCGTCGTGATACCGCTTAAGGCTGATTGCGGGGTTTCGAATATGTTAAACCAGTTTACGCAAACAAGGTCGATGTCTGTTAAGCTTCCCTCTTAATACAGGCCCCAGGTAGTTAGCAATCTTGTCAGTCAGCTGTCGAGCTACCCAAATACTTCCACTTCTACAATGATCATAGTGTTTCTCCCACATCTGCCCTTGAAACACGACAGAGATCAGCAGGAACCGAAGGAAAATATTGAGTTTTCTTGTAAACGGGTACGGAGTGGTGAATTCTGTGTCTGCCGAACTGCAAAGTGGAACATCTTGACTTAGACGGAGCATTGGTTTCCATTATATACTGTAATGTATATATAGCCTCTTATAAGTCGTAAACTACTAAATTAACGAATGTGTTATATGCGTTTCGTACAGCCTTCTCTCCGTCAGTTTGGTCTGGCTGATGAAAGCTTCGGTTTCTCATGATTCTGTGTTCATAGTCAGTGAGATATTTAAGATACCGGAATTAACTCAATGCAGCCACGATTAATAAAAGATGTGCAATAAAAACGAAACGAAGGAGAGTTCTGACAAAGTGACTTCGTCAAACAAAGAAAGCAGGGAGTGTAGTGTGTGACCTACTGTTGCTCTGTGGATAGCAGTATTCCAGCAACAGACAGGTAGTCCAAGGCACTCAAAGAAGGATGTAAATTAAAAATGCTTTATAAAATTACGGTTATAGTGTTAAAAACAGTACACAATCAAGCGTTGCTGCTGTTTAAGCCTTTGTGGAAAAACACACTTCAAAGATTATAAGGTGTGGCCAGGTGCAGTGTCAAATGTCTCCCTGTGCCATATGTACAGAACGTAACCACACGCACACACAATATATGATACAATATACTGTCTGAAGCGCATCCATACAAATATGCATCTAACTCACCTGTCCCTCCTTCCTGCACGTGTTTATCTTTTTTGGCAGTAATGCATTTTTGAAGTGATTGCAGTTCATCTTTAAAACGTGTGCATTTATTTTTTTTAAAGCACACAGACTTATTGAGTTATTTAGTGGCAAAACCGATGCAAAAATGTGTCTTGATAAAATGAAAGTGGACAAAGTTAAACTTGCATATTTATCTGAGCATCAGAAAATATTGAGAGAAATGTGAACGGAAGCAGGTGGTTCATCCCTTGATGTTATTTCAGGAATACAAACAACTAATTTGTTACTAATTTCCCCAATATAAATAGTTGAGCGAAAGGTGAATGAAAGTTTGGAGAGTATAGTGTGTGGCTCTTTTCCATGGTTCAATAAATTAACCATTTTTGGTCTGCCAGGTGGGAGTAAATATTGTAACCTTTCTCTAGAACTGAAGAATCCTTTCAGATGACCAGCAGTAGGTCTTCAAGCTCTATTTGCCAGTCCAGTGATCACACTTAAACCTCCTTGATTGGTCTTAAGGGGGTGGTTATCGATTAACAATGTTAGCTATACTGTATGTCAGCCAGCCAGATCCCTCCGACCAGTGCATTTAATTTACCACAGTAGCATTGGTGGTGAACAAATGTAAGTTTGTCAGTGGCTGATGTGTGTCTTAAGAACCAGAAAGTGAAAATGCATACTGAGCTTTCTGTCTAAATGTCCAGCTTTGAGGGTCTAAGGCATTGATGATCTCCAATCCCTGAAACACCCCTGGTCATGGTCACAGAATAAATGAGAATGTAATGTGTAATGTGATATTAATTTGCTAAACTACATTGGGTATCATAGTTTAAAAAAATAAATAAATAATAATAATAATAATAATAAAAAGTAAAAATGATTCCTTAAGTCCTGATTTCATCCCCCTTAGAAATGTAATGTGTAAAACCACAAGGTGTCTGTGCAAAGCCCCCAGCCCCCAAAAATTGAGTAAACTACCCAGATATTGTGTGGATTATAATTCATGGATAATATTAATATCTAATTAATATTCTCTCTATATCTCCTGATAATTAATGATAACTTATCCTCTTAATGCCTGAATATGATCATTCTGACAGTGATTATATATGACAGTGCTGCCCTCTAGTGTCAGTAAAGAAGCACAGTTTAATCTCCCGCTGGTCTTTTCAGAGGTATGACTCATCATCTTCTCATGATCCTGTGTGTTGGTGCATGTCTTGTTTTTGCTGTTTGCTTCTCCCTCGTTTGGCTGTGTTTGTGGGTGCGTTTTCCATTTTATCATGTTTCCCACACCTGCTGTCACATGCTATTCACACAATCACTCCTCTCCCCAGCTTCTCACACCTGATCCTCATTCTCCTCTGTATATACGTAAACTCGCCTGTTTTCCCCTGCCGTTTGCCAAATCGTCCATGTTGCATCTTGAGAAGTTTCTCCACTGCCATGAAAGTTATTCTTGATGTAATTCTTGAATGTTGTTCCTTGTGTGGATTCTCTATGCTCCCGCCCTTGTGTCTCCATATGCTCTTGTTTTTAGTGCTCTGGACTCCTTCACCCCTGAGGCTAGTTGTGCCTGTTTATGTTGCCTTCTCTTGACATTTTGTGTTTTGCAAATAAAGGCTGCTCCTTATTAATTTTGGTGTTGCCTGCATTTGAGTCCTAACCCTTGCACTCCACTACAGTAGTTTATTGTGACACTGTGTATTTCTGACGTCTGATCTTGATTGTCTCTTGGTACAAATAAAGATGATCATGATTCATTTGAATGCATTCCATAATTTCTCATCTTTATTCCCTTCCATTCCAGAATATGACTGTAATATTTTGACAATTTCCAAATGCCCCGATTCTGTTTTTCATCTGATTTATTGTGTTTTCTGGAATGAAAATTACTTTCTGTATCATTCCAGCATTAATTCTACATTTTTGATCCCCATAATCCTGGATTTTAAAATCATTTAGAACAAATAAGTCATGTCTGAATATCTGAATGTTAAGTCATGTAGATGAGATGTAGATAGTTTTAGGGCAATGTAATTGAAATGTCATAATCACTTTGTTGAGCATTGAATTTGCAGAAATGTTTTACATAATACATTCCACATTTAGTATAATCAAACCAACCTAAGATCTTCAAAAGGAAATGTATATAAGAATGTTTTCTGCTATTTTAATTAACTTTTTTAACTTATTGCTGGTTATTTGTTGAGCCTGATGATCATCAATTGGAGGCCCCACTTTATTCAATATTTTATTCAGTGTTACATCCCTACATTTAAGTGACAGCGCTAACTGTTAATGTAGAAATAGCATGTTGGCTGCACAGAGGTAAGCAGTTTAACTCCAGTAGGATTAACTGAGGAAAATCCCAAACAGTGCTCAGCATCTACAACATGCTGGGTTTTAAAATGAGGAGTATTCCTCAATGGAAACCTACACTAAATTATTAAGTCACGACAATAAACACATCAACTGTGAGGAAACGGTTTGGAATTTCTTGGATTTCCACATTGATTACTCATTACAAATGTGCTCTGATCTTCATCAAATTCAAAGAACAAAAAGGAAAAAAAGCACTGCACACCAACACTAAAACCTCATACCATTTATAAAGCATGGTGGTTCCACATCTTAACCCAGCAGGAATGCTGTGGCATGAAGGACAATACAAGGTTTACATATTTTTACCAACTTGGACTTTAAGATTGAAGAATCTGTTCAATAAAAGCACTGAGACGTATAATTGTTTATGACATTAGTTTAGGCAGATTATGTTTCTATATTATTTGGGCTGTGATGAAGATCAGGTTACATTTAATAAGTCATTGCGGAGTCAATGCAGAAAGTCAAGACATTCCAAAGGGTTCACTAACTTTTTCTTGCCTGTTACAATAGTAATTAATTGTCACCAAAACTGCAGTTTGTAATCAACATAAATAGATAGATAGTGATATTACCTTTATTCTGGCGATTAGTTGTAATTGTATTTTTTCTCCCCACCTAATCCTACAGTCAAATCATCCCGCATCTCTGTGTCTTGAGCCACACTGGGGTAATCCACCTGCTCCGTGTGTGTGTGGCAGTGACATATGGCAGTTGGTCTCTTATACGAGTGTAGCAGTTCAAGTGTACCTACCCACTAAATAATATCAGTATACTCCAGTGTAAATTAGAACACTTATGAGGGACATTTGAAGTATTTTCAAATTTAAGAGTTTAAAATAATCTGCTGTAGAATTGAATCACTTTATTATACTGGTAACATGGCACAATCTGACCTGGAGTCATCATCCTGTCCCCGTCTTCCTTTCCCCTACCTCCCCTCTACTAGCAGTGCGTCCCTCAGGTCAGCCCCCCGATTTGATGTTTTTAACTAAAACTTGGCTAAATCAAAATAACAGTACAGCAGCTCTTATCGAACCTGCTCCTCAAGTTTGTCTCTTTTGAATATCTTGCCCTTCAGGTGAAATCCTCTTATCGAGCAGCATTAGTAACCATCTACAGACTGCCGAGATATTGTGCAAACTTTTTGGATGACTTTGCTAAACTGCTGTCTGTTGTTTATTTTATTTGCATTGATTTTGTCAGTGTTGCTATTGTGGGTGACTTTAATATTCATATTGATAATCCCAAAGATGGTAGTTGAGGATGAACATTTCTAAGTGGTGACAGATGTTGCTCTTTCTGATCATCTCTGCTGACACCAAAGTTGGGACAGAGGTCATCAGAAAGCACTGCATCAACAAAAACACGTGTGCTATATTCACCCAGGCTTTTTCATCCATACCTGCCCTCTCCTCAGTCCCTGTCAACGACCTTGTGGATAATTTCAATTCTACAATTACAAAAATTATTGATGCCATAGTTGTCTCTGCTAAGAAAAAAAAGCACCATGGAGGAATGCCACGTTGGTAAAAATTCAGTCCTGATCCCGGAGCAACAGCCCAGGTAAGTGGATAAGGGTGGTGGTGGGGGGAAGGACAGTCCACAGGGCAGGGTAGCAGATGGGAGTTTGGGAGCCATGTGGGTCTACATACTCGACAACCTGCTGGGGTGGGGAAGCCTTCTGCCGTGGATACAGCACAGCAGCCAGGAGAACTAGAAAACAGCCGAGGGCGGCGGGGGGGGCATAGAGCATGTATACTAAGTAATATAGGAAAGTGGGGCAGTCGAGAAAGGAGAGAATAGTCAAGAGAAAGAGAGAGCCAGCTACTGTGCCCCATCCTCCGACTATACTCACACTACCAACTAAGGCTAAATATTTACAAGATAGGGACTGCAGTTGGTAATTATGAATCTGAGCGGACAAAAATTAAACATGGAGTTCTACAAGGGTCCAGTCTGGGCCTGTTCCATTCAACATCTACTGTACATGCTCCTTTTAATCATCTTGTCAACTCTTTAGTCTGTAATTTTAATGTTTTATGCCTTTGTAAAGCACTTTGAATTGCCTTTGTGTCTGAATGGTGCTGTAGTATAAATACATTTGCCTTGCCTTTGTTTCTGTTGCCCCAGCACTAGTGTGGACTTTCAACCTTGCCTGTTTGGAGCAACTTTTGTTTGCTCGCCTGACTTTGTTGTTCATTTTTTGCCTGCCTGCACCTGCATTATTGTGTTAGCTGTTTTTCAATAAAGCCATCTTCTTTGTTCTCTACTAGAAATTGTCTGCATTTGAGTCGCCATGTCTATACAGTGACCCAATCGTGAAATGGAGAAATCCAATACAAGGAAAAACATGCAAACTCTTTGTGAAAGAACCGGGGCCAGCGCAGGATTCAAACCTCTTCCTGTGAGGCAACAGTGCTAACCACTGCACCACCATGGCGCCACATCAAAGCTGTGAAGCATGGTAGAAGGGACATTTTCTTAGGAGCTGCTTTGCTGCATCAGGGCCTGGAGAACTTGCAACCATTGAGGGAACAATGAATTCCAAATTGGATCAAGACATTTTTTACCAAAGAATATCAGAGTTGCGGCCTCATATATGAAGTTTAATAAAAAGTTGGATTATACAACAAGACAATGACCCAAAATGTCAAGAATTCATGTTAAACGTCAAAAATTCATGTTGGCATGAATGGCCAGGTGTAGAGATGCTGTGGCATGAAAAAGGCAGTTCTGATTACTGAATACTCAATTGTCCAGCAGAAACAGGCTTAACTGAAGTAGAATTATGTTAGGAAAAATCACATTAAATTAAGCTTGGACAGTAACTTGACGTTGGTCTGCTCTGTAGCAGTGCACAGCATCCTGCGTCTCTGCCTGGATTAAGGGATTTGGTCTGTCCCGTTTCTCCACACACATCCATCCACAGTCTCCTGCGGGCAGGTTCACACTGCAGACTTCATTAATGGGAGTCGACAGGGCCGATCCAGCTGCTTTATCCATACAGAGCGTTCTGATGAGGACCACAGATTATTGCTGAAAACAGATTTAATCAACTACAGTTTTCCCTAAAACATACAAATACGAGCACATTTATTTAATGTTGTTCAATCTATGCAGAATGGAGGAAGAATATTAAATACTGTATGTTGTATGGTCATTATTTCCCAGTTTCCCTGTTATTTTAAGATGGTACAGACGATGTGAGGATTAATCTTTAAAAAGAAGAAAAAACATCCTAAAATATGACGATATTGACTCAGTATGTCTACATGCACTATTTGTCTGTAATGCAATTAAGGCAAAAACGTGAGTAAAATGTATACATGGATGGAGTCAATAGGATTCTGCCATTCTTCAGGGGGGGGGCAGTAATGTGTCTTTGGTCAGGTGGTGTCAGAAACGGAGCAACAAATATATTTAGTAGAGGAGAGGAAACATGGCTGAGACTTTTGCACAGAAGTTGACCTCTTTGACACGTGACATATTTCTTTGCACTATGACAACTGGGATCCACCTGTTTGTTGTTGTGCACTGTTGATGGTAAATGCAGAGGTACTTTAAACATGGCAGTAGTTTCAGTGTTGCAGTGTAGAATAGGGATGATAATGTTTTGGCCTTTACATTGCCCCCTAGTGGACTTAATATGTAATCCTCTAGACTGCCAGGGAGCATGAACACCGCTTGTGTGGCCATTGTGTGTGTCAAACTAATGCGGGGACAGCATAGAACTCCTTGACTAAGACGTTTACATCATTTACTGAATAAATCTATTTACAGTCACATAATGATGCAAAATATCTATTGCCTTAATTGCAGTATAATCATTTTTAATGTGCATGTAAACTTACTGATGCATTGCACGCATAGTATTGGTAGAAAATCACAAAAACATGATTACAGATGACCAAAGTAATTATTTCTAAAAGAGAGAAGAAAAAGTAAACCAAATCCAGTAAAACATCATAAATTTAACTGGAATCCTGATTATCCACCTCTATAATGGGTGTGATTTTTTTTTTTAAAGACTATGCTGCTTGTGGTGGTTTATGTTCTGATGCTGATCAGTAACATTCTGACTTTTATTCAGACTTGGATTGTGGTGATGCTGGGATTGTTCCTGGTTATGGGTATGATGATGTTGATGATGAAAATGATGAGGATGATGATCCTGTTGGTGGTGAGTGTGGTAATGAGGCTCTCCAGATGGTTTGTTTCCCTCTGTTTCTTGTTGTGCTGGTCCATGACTGGCCACTTGAATTGTGGGTAATGTAGTTGTGTTATTAGTGTTAATTTGTGTCCCGTTATTTGTGGTGCTGTTCCCAGCAGTCGATATGGTAGAATTAGACTGTAAAAGACAAAGTATTCTCTTTACAAATCTGAATAATTATTCATTAAAAGTGAGAATGGTTTGGGCTGAACATTCATAATGACAAAAAATATTAATTTTTCTTTTAAAAAAAAAATCATTTACAGTAATTTGTTCCTGAATTCATTATCTTTAGTACCCTAAGATAAACAAATATACCTTCTCACTGTCAAAACTTTGAAAAAGTGTAACTAGCTGTAACGTTTTTCAATAGAAAAAGGCTAACAGTAACATCTGCTTTGATAAAGTCTGTTCTGCTTTACACATATTGTTCACATAAAATAAAGTAATTAACATATTTTTCAAATAGAATAAAATAAAATAATAAAAATGATGTGGCTGTAGATGTGTAGATCTCGTGCTTACTCACTGAACATTTGCAGATATCCTTAAGATAGGTGGCTATGATTGCAGCCTCTACAAAGGGATAATGGAGGAGACTGTATGGTAAGACAATATGGAAGGTGAGGAGACCACACCTGGGAGGGAAGGCGAGAGAGAGAGCGAGAGATCATGTAATTTTTGAAATGTGATTGAGTGATTACCTTTATCTCAAATTCACAACTTTATTTACTTATAATAATCTTAGATCAAAGTCATGCAAAGTCCTCTATCGTAAATAATTGCTTCTATTGCATCTCAAACTCTGTCACTACATTTACGTGCACACTATACCCAAATATTTGCACATATTGATTAAGGCAGCAGTCTGTAAGATGGAGGAGTGAGTGGATTCGCTGAGAAAATCTGATCAACTCCCTCCTCCTCCTTCCTACCTGTTTCACCCCAGTCCTGCCTCCCCAACAACTCCCACCCGACAACATGAGACATGACCGACAACTGAGGCAGTGACTCCCCTTGTGAGTATTTTTGGTATTTTTGATATTTTCTTTCCCAAATCACATTCCATCAGTAGGAGGTGCTATAGAGACATGATATCTTTCACTGAGCACTCAGTTTATGGAGTCCTATCAGGATGTGATGAGGATTTCAGCATGTTTTGACAATGTTACATACTGTAACTTAAAAGGATAAGGATTTTTTTGACGTAAGCCCGATGACAGCATGGTTTGTACTCCATCCTCAACCTTCCAAGCAGTTGGTGCGTTTTTGAGCAAACAGGTTTACATATTAAACTCTTTGTGTACTCACGAATTCCTTCTTATTCAGTTTTTTACGTCTACAATGAATGCGCTTTGATTATATTGCTTATGAAATTGGACTCTTAGCACTATTTACTATTGCCGCTGCTCAACCATTGTGATCTTCTGCCTGTGGTTTGAGTAAGTCACCGGTCTCCCCAACAATGCAGTTCCAACAGCTGCACAATCTACATAAGTGGTAGAATTACTTTATGCTTTTACTGCGTATGCAGGCGCAAGGATATACAGATAAGAAGATCGAAACTATGCAAAACATAAAAAGCAAACATGTTTGGTGATCTTTCTCTTCACTTCCTTCTCTACCATCCATCCTCTGACTAACACGTGAGCGTCCCATTTTTCTATCGAGGGTTTGTAGGGGTTTTAGAGCCTCGTAATATTGCCCAATTGAGTCCCATTCATTTTGACTGGGAGCTTCAGAAGCGAAACCAGTTTGCACAAAAACGCACCAGCCGATGCTGTTGTGCTTGGAATGTTTAGGATGGAGTACAAACAATGTTGTAAGAAGGCTTAGATTAAAAAAACAAAAACCTAACATCTTTTAAGGCAAAGTGTGAGTATGCCGTATGGACAGAAATAATATGCTAAAAAAGGAAACCCTACCCCGGACTTACCTATCATACACTAGGAAGTCATCTTTGTCTCCATCCAGTGCTTCCCACACATCATCTTGTAAGGGGGCCTGTTGGTACACAGGAATACCAGGGGGAGTTTTTCTCTTCAGCTCCCAGTACATGGCTCTGGACATGGCCTCCCGTTCGTTGACGACCAGGAAGGAAACCTCTGTCAGGTTGTTGCGGTTGAGCTTGTGACGCAGGCTTCCAAGTCTGGGGGGAGGTTATCACACTCAATATGTTCATATGCACGCTGTACTCCGATTATACTGTGTACTGCAATTAAGTAAAAAATGCGAGTAACCCATATACATGGACAGAATTAATAAGATTCCACTATTCCACTAATGGTCGATCCAACTGTCCTCCAACCATCCCTGGCCACCCTATTCTCACCTCTACTGTGCTACTGTTACGGCTGTCCCCTCCACCTTGGGCTCTCCCAGCACCCCTCAGGACCTTGACCTGCACAGCTCAACAACCGCCAGCTCATTTCCTGACACAGCACTGCCTATACCCCTCCCCCCTCCATCCTTTCCCCCACCCCTCCTCTCTTACCTCTCTCCCCTACC
>OMOW01109699.1:0-10471 GCA_900312555.1 Lamprogrammus exutus
GTCAAATTTCCACAGGTATTTTCTGAAGTTGCCCATCAAATGAGGATGTTCGTCTGTGTGGCGTATATGGAAAACGCAGCGCTTTCATTGGACTTTTTAATTCTTACAGCGCATGCGTCAAATTGCCACAGGTATTTTCTGAAGTTGCCCATCAAATGAGGATGTCCCGTCTGTTCAATAAATGCAAAACGTCTTTTGTCATCAATGATTTTGCTAATATTTGTCAAACACTGAAGACGACTCTACGCTCTCTACTCGGCAGGACACAACCTCTCAGCTGAGCGCACACACACACACACACACGTTCATATAGAGCATGTGGTTGTGGTATCAGGCTGATACACACAGATCAGCACGTTTTTCTATCATCAAGCTTGCATGGTTTTGAAGCGCAGGCTAGTGGTCGTAAATGTACACGCATAGCCAATCGCAACTTGTTAATCAAGACTATTTTATTAGAGTCAAAAATTTATATAATAAAGTAGCAGGCTGGACTTAAATGAGTAGTTGGCGGCATTTATGGAAAGCTCTGTTGTTTTTAATGTTATGGGTTTTTTTTTTTTTACAGAAGCCGGAAATCTGGCAAAGTGCTGGAGAACATTAAGCCCTGTATATATGTCACAAACAAAGTGCATCAGACATGGTGGATTTTGATGACCAACGCTTGAGAGTGTGTGTGAGTGTGTGTGTATTAATGATTTAGTGTTCCATAACTTTTGTCATATGTTTATTTATAATAACTTTTATTATCACGTTAACGTGAGATGAATGTTTGATATGTGTGAAATACAATGTTACCTTCTCAGAGTAATGGTCAGGGGGGAGGGGAGGGTAATCGCACTGCTCAATCTTCTGACACAGAGCCAGCAAGTTCATCTTGTCCCCATAAAAAGGGCTCTGCAGCGCCGCCATCTGGACATGGTGAACAGACAGCATACAATAACTGAGAACACTTTGTTAAACTTTATTTTCATCCCTCGTCAGTCAGACTCAGTGTACCCCCCTGTGCTATGCGTGGCAGTGCAGCTTCAGACATCCACATTGAGGTCTGAAAAACCTTTGAGCTTTTATTTCAGGAACTCTCCTGTCCTGAACTGACTCCATGTTGCAGCATGTTTGTGTTTATTAGTGATAACTGCTGAGGCACCAAATCAAACATTTCCCTGCCTTATATGTTTTAAAAGTCCTTCACATTGATGATTTATGGTAGATTGTTGGGAAATTGCAAGTGCAAATATACAGTAAGTCATTTATATGTATATATGATTACTCAAAATCCCCTTATTGCGTTGTATTTTTCTTGGAATGTTGTTATGACCTGAAAATAAGCCTCCATCGGTGATCTGAACACACTTTATACAGTGTTGTGCTTACGCTCCACCTCCTGCAACATTTTGTTTTTGAGTCTTGTTGGTTTCCGGTCCTGCCTGACCTCTCCCCTTTTCCTGTGTTCCCCTGTGGGAGAGGTGGGCAAAATTGTTCCCTCATACTTTCAAAACTTTTTTCATCTTGCATTTCTGATCGGCCAAGGTGCATAATTGTTCAATGTATAATTTTCTATTGTATGGCCGCGCCTTGTTATAAATTCATTTAAGAGTAATAACCTCATAAATGGTGATTTTCACTAAAGTGTCTGGTGTGGCCGTGTGATTAGCCGCATTAATTTGAGTTTATTTTGTTTCATTTTTGTAGGAGCTGGTGGTCACTTTATGTGGGTTTATGTTTCTTTGTTCGGTTTTTGTCAGGTATGTTACACTTTGGTTTTTCATTTATTTAATGCTGATACACGAGTGCTAGGTGCGCTGGCTGGAATTTGTTTTATATGACCACTGCCCTTTTCCTGTGTTCCCCTGTGGGAGAGGAGCTGGTGGTCACTTTACGTGGAGGGTTTATGTTTCTTTGTTTGGTTTTTGTCAGAAATGCAAGATAAAATAAGATTTGAAAGTATAATTTACAAAGGGAACAATTTTACCCACCTCTCCCACAGGGGAACACAGGAAAAGGGGCAAGGTCAGGCAGGACCTGAAGCCAACAAGACCCAAAACAAAATGTTGCAGGAGGTGAAGCTAAAACACAAAACTGTATAAAGTGTGTTCAGATCACTCATGGAGGCGTACTGTCAGGTCATAACATTGCAAGTATAATATTTTGAGTAATTATATATACATATAAATGACTCTGTTACGCATGCAAATGCATTATTTTATAAATCTGAGTGTTTTTTTGCACATATCCTTTTCCTCTTTTGAGCATACATGAATTCAGATTCAAATTTCACATTTATCAATGGGGCCTGTGTTCAGGAGTCAGAAATCCTCAGTATGTTGCTGTCAGTCAGTCAGTATGTTTGCATACACTTTAAAACTTTGATTATACAGTGATTAAGGCAATAAATTGATTTTATTTCAAACATCATGTATCCACCTTAATATGATTGATCAGGATACATTGAAGTATGCTTACTCAGAGTAACAGACTTAGATTATGAGATTATAAATAGATTTTTTTTAGGCATGTAAACATCTTAATTGGCCGCCTCAGTGGTCAGCACAGGTTAGGAAGTTTTCTATTGGAATAACTGAGTGTAATGAAAACAATGAAGGTCAAAGTTCATCTTACCTCATACAGGAGACACCCCAGTGACCAGATATCTGATTTGAAGTTATATCCATTCTCATGCAGCCTCTCTGGAGACATGTAGTATGGTGTCCCCACTGGGACACAGAGCCAAATTAAAAAAATAAATAAAAATAATAGATAAAAGTTAATAAATGATCACTTTAACATTCATGGATCCAGTTTGTGACTTCTGGTATCAAATGTGTGTTTCAGACAGACTTCAGATTTGATATCAGCTTACATTGTTACTACTTTCTTATTTCTTGAATAAGCAGCTAATAAGCTCATGGTAAACATGATAATCATTTAAATAAATTAAATAAATTTTTTTTGCATGAACTAGATTAAGAAATAGTATGCAGCATGCAATTAGAAAGCCATAAAGCAATGACGTGCAACGTGTTTTACCTAAAGAGTGAGCTGCTGTGGTCTTAGAGCTGAAGAAACGGCCTAGTCCCAGATCACCCAGCTTCACCTCCCCCGATGCTGTGATGAACACGTTGGCTGGTTTGATATCTGTTTCACACACACACACACACGTTTTCACTTTTTTATGTACACGCATACACGACTTTGCCTTGAAATGGTGTATGTACAATAAATTGCTTTCCTGTGTTTCTCGTTTCACACTTCCTGCAAGAAGTGGAGGGATGAATGTGTGAAAAGATGAGGTCAGATATCTGACTGTGGCAGACAGAAGACTACATTAAATATGAAAGTAAAAAGGGTATGAAATGGTGCGTGAAGTGGTGAGTCACATGGTGAATTAAGTGGTGAGTGAAGTAGTTAGTCGCATTGAGAGTGAAGTGGTGAGTCATGTTGTGAGTGAAATGGTGAAGTGGTCGTTTACCGCGATGCATTACTCTGCGTGAGTGCATGTGCTCCAGCGCACTGCACAGCTGGACAAAATATTTCCAGATTGTTCTCTCTGGAATGAGCCGCCTCTTCTTCTTAAAGTACTGAATGGAGGGAAAAGAATGGTTACTAAACCACAACCTTTCTAAATGATCATGATCAGGGACAACACATAATGCAACATCGCTCTCTGAGATCTGCCTCACTGCTTTATTTTTTGAACAAAGTTATGTTGGCTACAAGGCTACAAGAGCTGTGGTAGAAAGGAACCAAAAAGTGAATAAATGACTGGTGTGATGCCGTGCTGATGTTTTACTCTTGCAGGTCCACTACTGGCTGATTCAGTTATTGAGGGCAGGCATTTTGGGTCAACGTCATTTCAGTCCTTAATTTTCTAACCTCAGTCAGTGCTCAAAAATTAGTTACCTTTAGCTTCTTTTTCGTCCATGTATTTTTATTTTGGGACAAGGATGATGACAGTGAAACATAATATTGAAACAGTATGAAGTATATGGGTTAACAGAGGAATATGGAGTACACTGAAGGTCCACTTCCAACATTTACACAAATCTTCCAGTCCACTTACCCAATCCAAAAAAAGACACCTTTACTTTCATTACACAGAGCTCAGATGTCATACTTTTCACTAAGATTATTATTATTTTTTTTTTAATATACCAGCCCAGTTTTCTGCTAAGACTGGTGGGTTTCTCTCTCTCTCTACAATATTTTTAATAATTTGCCATGTTCACTTTGGCAAAATCTATAAAATTGGATGGAAAAAAAGAAAAATGCTTTATAAATAGATTATTATTAATTTCACTATATGTGAAGTGTGATTTGAAGTCCTGGAGAGCTTTGTGTGAATTCCTGACCTTTATCATCTGGGAGAGATCGCCAGCATCTGCCAGCTCCAGGACGATGTTGAGCTCATTGTCCTCAATGAAGGAGTCCAGGTACTTGATGATATTGGGATGATTCAGCTGCTGCAGGGGGACAAAACAGAAAAAAATTCTTATGATCTGTCATTTGTTCATTTTAACACAGCATACAACAACTCTGACAATCAATAAACCTTGATACGCCTCATCAAATCTTCTAGGTCACTCTACCGATATACAGGATATAAACTAATGCCAAAGACCCATTCAAGAAAATTTCTTCCAGTTCCTGAGTCAGTTTAGCCTTGACCCTTGCCCTTGTTTTCTTCTTTTCCTCTAAAGTACACATACCTTAAGTAGATCAATCTCTTTTATGCAGTCCTGGCGAGCTTTAGCATCCATCATCTCAAAGATCTGTGGAGACAAAGAAACATGAAACAAAAAGCAAAGGTCCTGTTACAGCTTCTCTTGTAATCAGGTCATTAGTACAGAAGAGATGTAACATCATGTGTTAAAAACAATTACTGTATAACACATGGTCATAAATTATCATCTTGTAATGGTGATGATATTTGGCACAGCGGGGAAGCAGGATACTGGCTGCACCTGGTCCTGGTGCAGATTTTAAGATGTTCTTCCTGTCTATTACGGTAATAAAATCAATTAGCTCCTCTAGCTCTGAAAACAAGCAAGCCCCTGCTTTGACTGTGTTGAAGGTGGCGTGGACTACGAATATACAAAGTGACTTCTGAAGTGGCACAGGTAACTCCACGCACAGACACCCGTACTGTCTAGGCTGGCGTCAATTCAACCCTGCCATTTCTGGAGTCTATGGAATGTACCAGTGCAGCTTCAGGAACCACAGCTAATAATATAACCATGCCTCCACATTAATGACTTTGTTATATTTTGTACATCATTCCTCATTTAAAATATATCAAAAAAGCTTCATCAATGTCCATGATGTCCTGATAACCCCGTTCCTTCACATTAAAGGATAATATCACAAGATAATTATTGCGTTCCAATGCTTTCATATGTAATGGCCACAACTTACTTTTCTCATTCCCACCCATTGACAACTCGTGGCCATGCGTTTTTTTAATTAACAAAGGATATCACCTGTCCTCTTCTGTACATTTGGAAGTTGGAACATGACGTTGATCTGCGTACCTGGACCTTCTTGAGAGCGACCAGCTGTCCCTCTAGCAGGTATGTGGCTTTGTAGACCTCGCTGAACTGGCCCCGGCCAATTTTCTTCTCAATACGGAAGTTTGCCAGCGTGCAGCAGAATTTACAGCTTGGCATGTTTCTCTGTATTAGAAAACACAAGATTAAAGGTTCAGCATTATTAAATATATCATTGGCATGGCATCGTAAGAACTGCAGTTTGGAATCACGAATTCACCCAAAAGTAAGCTGAGGATCTGGGGACAAAAACTCCAAGTGCCACAAGTCTCTAAAACAGGTGATGAGCACAGCCCATGAGAGTGTGAGAGGAGGCAGAAAAAACAAAAACAACACAACTCCTCCAGAGTCTGACTTTCAACCTCTTTCTTTTTGTGCACAAAATAGCTCACACAATTGGTCCAATCACAGTGACTTTTTGCATGGGTGAAGTTTCAGGTGTTTTCATTTCCTATGTGAAGTTTCGTAAATATAGATTTCAGATGTTTGTCATCTCAAGACTGTTCTCCTCTTCCTCCTCACTTGTGACCGCAAGTCTGCTCTCAGGTTTTGCTCTTGTCACTTTCACCATTTCATCGATGTTTGTCCTGGAAACTCCAAAAACCAGTTCAAATTACATTTGGTGGGATGTTTGCTCATGGTTCTTAAGAACATGTGATTAATTTAGTGTAAATACACACACATGAACACACACACAGAGGCACACACACACACACACAAACACACGTGTAGTGTAGAGGCTCACCTGATCCTCCTGGTTGGGCATGTTGTAGAGTTTGTTGTGGTTGTCAAAGGGGGGCTGATTGTTGTTCTGTGACTCCATGGTGACATCACACACAGTCACTATGGTTACAAATAAAAGCATTGTCATTTGTTCCGCTCATTTGCCGCTATCCAGCATTTTGAGCAAAATGACAAAAAACACAATCTGCTAACACTGATACACACGCAACTGTGGGTGTGCCTCTACTGATGTGGGTATGTTGAGAAGTAAAGTATGACAACAGCCAGTAGGAGCCACCATACAAATAAAATTGTCCCTATAATAAACAGCGTAAACTGAACGTTCAGTATGACAACAAAAGGGGTGTGAGGAGCGAAACAACAAGATAAAGCTGACAGAAACATATCAGGAGGTACTACAGTGTTGTTATCAAAAGTAAGTTGCCAATATGTGTGTGTATGTGAGTGTGTGTGTATGTGGGGGGGTTATAAGAGTGAAGCAATTTGTGTAAAACCATTTTCATCATACACAGTACTGTGCCTGTTGTGATGTAATCAGGCAGAACACCAAATTACTGTGTGTTACCTTAAAAGATAAAAAATACGGCATGTAAGAATGAATGTTCTCATATCATTCAGTCTGTACTACACACGTAAATACAAAGGACACAAACGTCCAGGAAAAAAGGGACACAAGCACAGCGTGAAGCTCTTCTGTTCGGATATAATAAAATAAGTGTTCATCTTGCCTTCAGTCTCAGATCGTATTTAAATATCTTAACAAACACTACAGTTGCTGTTGTTAAATGTTTCACTTAAAGTACAGTTTGTCAGTTTGTCAGATATAAAGGGCCATGAGATTTGCTACAGATTTTTCTTTCCTTGTGGCTGATGAATATAAAATTATCATGCTGTGCTTTCTGTCCAACACTTTTGTACTGTGGGATTTAATGACCACCACAGCCTCTGGAGGGGGGCGCGAACAGAACTTTTGGTTGCGATTGGTGTAAAACGGAAGAAGGCAGCAGTCAGAGGAATAAACACAGTTTGACTGCATGATGACTCATGAACTGTGTCTCATTTCATGGGAAACATCCCTGACGGTTACTGCCTTTGTACTCCTACACAGGCTAAATTCTGCAGAAGGCTGTGTCTAAGTGTTACAAAGGGAACGGCCTGCATTCATTCCCTGATGTCAAGCCCTGTCATTGAAGTTCTCCTGTCATCACACTTCATGTGAGACTTTTGTTTACTCCCCACAAAGATGCTCAAATCGACTTATATCCTTTTCCTTTTAGTTATTTATCCTCTTTATTTTATGAAGTCACATTGATTGATCCCAAAGAGAAAAATTCATATTTTTCATGATTCTGAATACGTAACTTAGTGCTAACTAGGTATTAGAGATTGAAATTGCAATATCACTGTATACTTGGCCTATGGTGTAAAGATCAATCAGTTATTACGCATATAGTACGTTAGTGGGGTGGCCCTTGACACAGTAAAAAGGTTCTTTGCCAATAACGTATTACAGTGTACATCATTTTTATGCTAAAACATAGTATGATCACCTGCATTAAGGACTGTGCTTTCATGGCGGTTCCTAACTGCGACGGATGGATTACCAAGCTGGAGTGATATCAGTTCAGTCTGCATTCTTGTTAAATGTACTAATTAAAATGGTGATAATGTGTAAATTATTACAAGTTACCATACCTTGTCAGCAGAGATAAGATGAAAACTCTACTACAATGATTAAAAGGGTCCGACGACGTTTGGGTCACACACCCATTTTTATGGTTACACTCCATGACACATCTATGAGTCACATTTTGGGGCGACTGACTTCCTCACGAGCCTAGCTGTAGGATTATCATAATTACCCCAAATATGCAACTACCACCATCAGCTAGTCGAAACTGTGGTGAGTCAGTAAAGTACAAACCATTTTAATGTTTCTTCAATAGCTAAAAGACCTCCATCCAGAGCAGCTCTGTCATTAATGAATGAATTGAACTTCCATTAACATCTCCTCAACTTATAAAGATAGAGATATCATTCAAGATACTATGGGAAGGTTTTCAAGGACAAGAAATCAGATAATAAAAGTCAAATGTACACAGAAATGTGCATTTCGGGTGTTATGGCAAGTTAGAAAGAAACGTTTGGCCTTGTGGTGGTTTTCTCTCTGGGAGTGCTTTCTTGTTACTCCTGCTTTCTGTTTTGCCAAAAATACACAATTGCCCTTTCAAAATAAAACTTTTAACAAAGCAACCAATCAGTTGTGTCTCATCACGCCTAAGTTCCTTCTTATTTGCACAAACACCTCCCAGCCCTTTTTTTTTGTCATCAACTTCCTTTCAGATGCTTTCATACCTGTTTTACTGGAGGCCGCTAAAAGATGTAATTTGTGTTGGAATGCTGAACCACCCAGTCAGAACATCATTTTATTTATTCATAATGTAGACAAGATATGTTGTTCTGCTTCTTTCATATGTAGTTATCAAGTACCAGGCAGACTGTTCTTTTTGCACTGGATTCTACAGCCCATTAACCCTCATCTGACCCAGGCCTTATTATACTAACTTACTAACTATACAACTAATTCATTATACTTATTTACTCTGCATTTCAAAATAATATTGCTGGATGGCTCATGTTAGCATGGTGTAAAATAGAAACTCAATCTTATTCTTCAAATAATGGGTCTACCACATACAATATGATAAAACAGAACATTCGAAACAATTTTAATATATTAAACCCGAATATATTAAACCTGAATTAATACAAATATACATAAATGTGTTGCCTATAAAACAATCTACTGCAATTTGTTTTCACATATCTACCAACATTTCATCTACCAATACCACTATATTAGCTAATAATATCTGATCAGGCTCTATTTATAACTGTTGACTGGGAGACATGTATACTGCATGTGTCAGAATAATCTTGCATCCAAACAGTGCTTTCAAAGTCATGATAAATACAAGCAGAGGAAATGCAAACAGCATTTTCCTTAAATATAAAACATTTTTGGACGCAGTGGAGAATAAAGCACGGATATAATGACGCTGCTGCTGTGAAGACCTGGCTTCCTGCTGGAAATCATGTCTTCACTCATACAGGTCACAGCTGACACGTGACTAATTTTAGCCAGTTATTTGACCTTGAATGCCCAGGCATCCTCATAACCAACAGACAGACCCCACCCCCACCCTACTGCTAACATCCAACCTCAACATGCATGTAGTGTTCCTTCATACACACATCCTTTATGTGTGAAGGAGCAGCATGCACTGCACAAAATGGACCAAAATGCTGCAAGTGTCCACACACACATCCTGTCTTCTTTGTGTAAAATTCAACAAGCTGCTGTGCACCAATCCAATCAATCCAAAAGTGCAAATAGAAACTAATACATTTGTCAAACCCTCAATTTGTGTGAACCAAATATGCCAATTTGTGTTAACCAACTTGTGGAAAACACCACGTGCACGCACACGCGCGCGCGCGCACACAAACACACACACACACACACACACACACACACACACACACACACACTACACTCTCAGCTAACATTTGTAACTTCAGCCCTGCTAGCTTGTGTGGTGGTGTATAACTAGGTAACTACTGTATAACATTTCAA
Organism: Lamprogrammus exutus; assembly: GCA_900312555.1. Lineage (NCBI taxonomy): Eukaryota > Metazoa > Chordata > Actinopteri > Ophidiiformes > Ophidiidae > Lamprogrammus > Lamprogrammus exutus. The sequence continues at coordinate 9,925 of OMOW01109699.1, forward strand.
TGTGCCCTTACACTTGTTGATTCGTTTCCTGTCCTAAACTGAGGCTCAGGCTACGTCTTTTTTTTCTAAGCTTGATAAATAAATAGCAATACAACATGTTAGTCTAATCAAAGATATTTACAGTATTTGTCAAGCACATTTTAACTTTCCATATGTGGGTCAGAAAGCAGTGGACTAACGCTAGCCAGCTGTGCTAACAGAGCTAAGCTAAGCTAACATAATGCAGGCGTAAACACAGCGCAGCAGTCTGAGGCGTTCACTGACACACAAACTTTCTGTTTCAGCCCGGTTCTGTGTAAACGTTCACTTTGTCAGTTTGACAACAGACAGGCAACGAGCTTCATGTCTTACCTGAAGAGGCGAAAAGCGATGAAGACTTTCTACACGGGACATTAGCCCGTGTTGTTTTGCAACTTTTCACAGACAGACACACAGACAGGCAGACAGTCCCCCCCTTCCTTTCCTGAGGCGCTCTCTCTCTCTCTCTCTCTCTCTCTCTCTCTCTCTCGTTTCTTTCTTCTGTTTTTTTTTTTTTTTTTCCCTTCTG
>OMOW01109701.1:0-12702 GCA_900312555.1 Lamprogrammus exutus
TCAGTTCTTCTTTATTTTCAGGCCTTTTTACACCAAAATACATCACTGCGTTCAGGAAGTCCTCCTGCCACTCACGCTCAAATCCGTTTTCTTCAGAGTGTGGATATTGGGTTTTTCTCTGCCTCTCATGCCTGCCCTGTGTGCAGTCTTGATTGCAATCAGCTGCTGAAGGCTCCCTCTCCCATCTCTATATAATCTGTCCAGCAACAGTGGAGGAGGTTGAAGCTGATTGGCTGACTCCTCTCCTATGACTCTGCCCACTACACACGTGGAGAGATAGATAGAGAGACATTCACACTGCTCTGATACCATTCCTGTGGCAGAGGTAGCTCAGCTTTTACCTGGTTCACCCCTTCCAAAAGCTTTTTAGTAATGGTACATCAGTGTGCTCATTAATGTAAAGGATGCTTTATGAATGAGTTTAAATGATCACGTTGCTCCTTAAGTGTGGCACTGTTGTTAGTGTGATTTATTTTTAATGAATTGCTTCCATTTTCTTTTTCAGGTCTTAAAGGTTACAGCTTTACAATTTCCTGAATTCATTTACCTGTTCCACATAAATGTAAATTACATGTGTAGTTCTAACAGCCCTAATAGTGATCCGCAAAATACTGATAGATGATCAATTTGTCAGTATTCAGCAAACAGAATTGTGTTTTTGTTTTTGCTTTGAGCCAGTTAGTATGAAAATTCATGTCTCATCTATGTGACACTTGGCATTACACAGACCATTGTGCTATGTTGTTCGTGATGATTCAAGACGTTCTTTGATTGAGTGTTAGTCCAAATACCACTTTAGCTCATTTTTTTCAATAATTAACACACCTTCATTCAGAAAAGAGAAACATATAACTTAAAATAGTGACAGCAATATTTGATTAAAAGAAAACCTGAATACACATTTCTCCAAACAGTGACTATTTACAAACAATTGATTTCAAATCACAAAAATATCCTATATGAGCTCAAAAATGCTTTCTTCCATCTCTTGACATCTTGAGTCAAAAAAATTAGAATCAATGCCTTGGTGTAGTTCTTAAGAATTTCCCTATATTTGAAGTAGAGTTTTAAGAGGACGAAAGTTTCACAATGGGCTTGAAGCGTATTGCTGCAGTAAAACAGAGTAACAGGTGTCACATACATTCTCTGGGCGGATTGAGGAAGGTAATGGCAGCTGGTTAGCCACACAGCTTTCACAGAAAACCTTGCTGCAGTTCTTGCAATGTTTCTAGAAAAAGAAAAGGCAGGCTTATAACATTGTATGCATAAGGAAGACCAGGACTGGATTTATTTTCAGTTCAAAGGTATTTGTTGTGTTTTCAGATATCAATCTCATAAACATTCTGAAGCTACATTCTGCTCCAAACGTGTTTTTATGGAAATCATGGCTCCTTCGTAGTTGTCAGTTCTACAGATTTAGAAAGGGAATTCAGCATGAGAGCATCATATCGTCATGTAAATAATGGTTCAATCTGTTGCTCTGACTGTTCTATTATATTGAAAATGGCCATGGAACAATCTGACATGGGCCTACTGCTTGACTTCATATTACATTAATGATCTCTAGCATATCTTGCAAATGTATCAAACGAAGAGAATATAAAAGCAACATTAAATTTTGCTCATCATTTCTACACGTCTCCACTGGCACCACAGAAAAACCCATTTATCCTGCTGTGACAGTAAGTTGTGCGTCAAGTGTTGCCAGTGCTTTGGAGTACAGAATTTACTTTAAAATAATTTCTTTTAGAAGACAGGTCACCCCAGAAATTCTGCCGAAAAACCCCGACCATTTCTTATTCATAACTGGATGTCTTTCATAAAATATGTGCAGCAGTTCTATACAGATTTACCTATTTTTATGTGTGTGTGGTTGCCAAATGATGTCACAAAGCAACAACAACAAAACATTGAAGAATATTAAAATGCATCGTTAGAACAGTTGAATCCACAATTCATCCAACTAATTACGCCAAAACAGTTCAATATGCAACAGTTGACAGTTTGATAAAGAGTAGAGAAAAGACCCTCCAATGGTTTATAGTGGCAACAACGGCAACTGCACATCAAGATTGTGGACTGTCCAAAAACATCTTCTATTATTTTACCTTGAGCTTTTGAAGGGATTCTTCCTGTTCACACATGGTACAGAGGGAAAGGAGACTAATCTCCAGGAAAGACTCTTCCTGGAGACAAATCAAACACTAATCTTATAACACTGTAGTCAGTCATTACATATTTGCATTTGAAACCATAGATCAGTACTAGCACTATACCCCAATGCTTAAATAGTTACTCATGACAGCATTTCTTCATGATCAAATTTTTTCAGAAAAAGTGAAGATTTTATTTTATTCATTTGGGATCTCACCTGTTCATCCTCATGGTGCAACAGTGACCTTCAAGACAGAAGAGGAGGGGTGACAGTACGAATGAATAAATGAATACACAATTCCCAACAATAATTATCAGTTTAATTAACCATAAACTCTTACATGTTGGAGCTAAGAGTTGTGTCTTCAAGTCCCTTGTGGAACTCGTCATTTTCCATTTTGACTGCTTGGAATTCCTAGGGATGTTGGAAAAGTATTAGCAAACTGTCCAGAGACTAAGTATGAAGCAGTAACTCTTCTTCCCAATGATTTTTGATTTAACACAATTGGGAGCGAGGACTTACTTTTGGTTTGTTCTCCAGGTGCTTCCTTTCTCTCAAGGGTGTCATGGACTGTCTGGATGCAGAGTCCAGATGATGCTCAATCCTTTCTCCTTTCTCCTTTCTCTGCTCCAGTTCTATATTGGACCTGAACAAAATGCAGTGTAAAAATGTAATTGCCTCAATTCTTCCAATCATAAATGTTCCAAAGGGAAAAAAACAAGCAAAAAGTGTATATAATCTAACCTGCATGTCTTTAGGGGTTAAGGGTTGATTAATACATTCTCAGCCTAGCATAGAAAGATGCTTACTCTGAGGAACTGCAGCTATTCATTTTACAACACAACCTCCTTTCTCCTGTCCATGCGAAAAACATTGTTAATAAATGCCATTGAATAAAGGTCCAGCTCCACAGCATTTATGGTATGTGCCTGAGGACTGTAGTAGGTGATCATCAGAGGACTGTTACTGTTGGTGCATGGCAGACTCAAAGTAAAAAATAATGTTTATCCTCTTCAACCTCTAACTGCAATAGTGACAACCTATTCACAACAGCAACCAAAATTGCTTATGAGAATGATCTTAATTTAGATAAACACTTCTGATAATAGTACTAGAATGAGATGGAGGCTACAGATTGTCTCTGTCTTGTACCAGCAAATATGATAAGGCATCACAATATATTATATTGCAAACAATATTAAAAAATGTAATAGAGTGAACACACATACACTGATCTTATCGCCACGGTTAGTATGAGTGTCGGTAATTACTGGTAATTATTGAAGCTCCTTTATTCAAAGCTTCCCTTAATGTAAGGGGAGCTTTGAATAAAGGAGCTTCAATAATAATTAGCAACACTGTGTAGTTACCATGATTTTTTATGATTTAGCCCCATTGATGTTTAACAATGCCACACCTGATATCCCAGCCCATTACAGTTTTTCTTTAACTTTACCTCTGTCTCCTCATCTGCTCCACCTCCATCTGCAGGCTTTCAATTTTGTCCCCAAACTCTTGTTTGAAGAGCCGGTTGGCTTCTAAAGCCAGATCCCTCTCTCGCTCAGCCTGTTTACATCTGGTTTGAGGGTCACATAAACTTACAGCAAAATGAAAACTTAATGAGAAGACACAGGAACAGAAAATAGTCTTGTGTCAGCTAAAAAAAAAAAGAAATAAATGAAGACTAAAAAGGAAAGGACAGCAAGAAAACTTTAGCCAAAGACGATGAAGCAGACTGTTTTTGTTTATTGGTTTATTAGCCTAATAATAACGACAGTATACACCAATGTTATGTTCACATAGAATTCAGAAAAAATAAACAAAAATTGCCCCGTGTCTTTTAGTTTATTGTCTTATTTCTACCTTGGTCCTAGTTCGACACTTTCATTTGAATAATTAAATGATCGCAAATCCTTGGATGTTGGCTGCTAATCATTAGTTCAGATGCTGTCTTCAAGTATTAAAGCACAGACTGTTAGTTGTCAGATTCTTTGGAATAACATTACAGTAATTTGACTGGTTGTTGACTTGAAAGTCCACTAAGAATGACAAAATGACATCATGCCATCTATTTGTTTTAATCTTGTCAAAATGCATCAATGGGGTAATTTTAACAAACACCTCCCAAATAAAATGTAAATGGGATGTGGCAAAAACATCTGTCAAATATAGGATAATTGCTGCGAAAAGGAGTGATTCAGTGCACACTACTCAAAGCTGATGGTGGAGATACACAGCAGAAGGTTGTGGGAAGATGGCTTTATTTTCAGGAACAAAGGAGCATCGTTCAGAAAAGACAATGTCCTAGTTTTGTTATTCATACATTAGGGAAGGGTTGTATGGTATTTTTTAAAATCCTGATTTATTAATCTCAGCTCCCCTACAGCTGCAGTTGAAGCAGCTTCCCTGCAGTTGAATTGAGGTATCTGGCCTGCTTCACCAAATCTTTCTCACTGTTTGAGTCATGAAAAACGTGCAAATGATTGAAAAAATGGAAATGAAAACAGAGAGAGACAAAAAGACAGTGTTTAAGGAGATTTTCAAAATGAAACCACTTGGTATATCTACTGACACAATTACTAAACATACAATCCATGAACCATAAAATCTGTACAATTTAGAATTTTACTCTGAAAATTTGCCTATTAGACTGACTTATGATTACATAGCGTGAACCAAATACAGAATTTTAATTAAAAAAATTATTTTCCTTCTTTCAACTAGACAGTGGTTTTGATGCAGGGTAACAACATGCTTGAGATTAGCTTGATCAAAATAAGGAAAGTTCATAACCTCTGTAGATGTGGAAAACAGTGCTCACCTGGTCTCCAGTTGTTTCACAGTGCCCGTCATCTGATTTATTTTCTCCTCCAAGCGAACAATGACTTCACTCTTCTGTTTAGAGCTGGCCTCTGAGCTCTGAGGAAGACATGCCCATATTATTCACCCTTACTGAATTGAAAAACAAAGTCATGACTCTGGCAGCTCAACTCAGTACATGTGTTTTCACTTGAACTGCTATCAAATAACCTGGATGTCTGAGAACTTCCGTAGACATAAGACATCACATAAAACTAGGGTCAGTTTCATTTTAATTCAGTTTGTTTGTGTTATTGTAACTACAATAACTTGGACAGTGACGTTCCAAAATTTGTACATTCAGATTCAGATAACTTTATTGTCTGTCATAGCATGACAAAAAATCATCTTGGACGTGGCTCAATATACAATACATATAACTTAAACATGAATGAATGAAGGAGTTCCTGTTAATGGTTTTTTTTGGACAGGGGGACTTTATAACGGCAACCTGATGGTAATAACTGGAAAGATTTGTGCAGGGGGTGAAAGAGATCCTCTGTAATGAGGTTGGCTTTCCTTTTGACTGCTTGGATGTGGAGCACTTAAAATTGAGTTTGGGTTATTTCAGTTATTTTACTTGCTTGGTTAATGATTCGGTTGAGCTTCGATTCATTCTTGAAAGAGATGTAGTTGAACCAGGATGTGATGTTGAAAGTGAGTACAGTTTCGATGAGTGATTTGTACACAGCTGTTAGAATGTCCTTCCTGACATGGTACATTGTTAAATCATATTTTTTAAAGAAAAGATAAAAAGGTAGAAAAGTGAATCCTGTGAAAATCACTCCCCCTGAGTTCTGTAAATGAATCCAGATCATCATGTATTGACATGATGCTCTATTTCCCCTCATAGGTGTATCACAGATGTTTCTCCACAATTCATATCATCTACTACAAAATAAAGCTTCAGGGACAGTTTTCCAGCTTTACATTTGAATTTTTGAATACCAGTAGCATGTGTATCAACAGAGATTAAAAGCTACTAAACACTACTCACTGAGCACCTATCCATTATTTCACTGCCATGATATTTCTTTCAGCTCTGCATTTTTACTGTTACGACATACTGTCATGCATTTCATACATCCCTGTGCTCAGACACTTCATTGGACACTTTTTTGTTTTGGACTCAAAATTGTGTGCTAAACAGACTTTTTGTAGAAAAAAAACAACCTTTTCATCCACTGTAAAACATTACTACCCAAAAACAAAACAAGTGATAGTCACTTTAAATGACTGCTCCTTTCAGTGTTTAACATCCTTGTTCTTTACTTTCTTTAAACAAAAACACACTGCATTTCCACATAAATCAATATCACAAAAACAAACTAGACAGTCAAATGTTTTGCATTTTGCTGTACACACCTGGTGAGAAAGAAGCAGAAAATGGAGGATCACCTGTGTCTTGTGGGTAAGCTGTTGGTTGATGCCACAGAGGTCCTCTAGTTGCTGTCTGAGCTCCACCAGGGCATCCTGTTTCTCACAAATGTCCTTCTCTAGCATCTTCATGGACAGTTCCATCTCCTGTTTCATCCCGATCTGCACTTCCAGCTCCTTTTCCACATCCTGCAAAGACAACATTGACTTGCAGTACAATAGAACATCACACTTAGAATGAGAACAGGCACTTGATTAGGTTTCCATCCAAGCAATGTTTGGAGAAAAATGTTCTAACACATCAAAATGTTTGTAGATATTAATGACGGAAATGGAAATTACTTGTAATATTTTACAAATGTTGACAAAATGATTTACCATTTAACTTAAGCAGATAAATTTTATGTCGATACTTCAAAGTGGCACAAAAACCTAGGTTAGAAACACTATTTTGCATTTACAGTAAAATGTAGTGTCATGTGACACTACATATATAAAAATATATATACACACACACACACATATATACTGCATATCATTACCAGGTTGCCGTTATACATATACTTCAGATGCAGCAAAGCAACCCCATAACATAACTGAACCTCCTCCATGTTTCATGGTTGGGATGGTGTTCTTTTCTTTGAAAGCTTAATTTTTTCATCTGTGAACATTGAGCCAATGTGACTTACCGAAAAGCTCTAATTTTGTTTCATCTTTCCAAAGGACATTCTCCCTGAAGGATTTAGGTTTGTAAACATTCATTTTTTTTAAACTCCAGTCTGGCTTTTTTATGTTTCTCTTTCAAAAGTGGGGTCTTCCTGGGTCTTCTTCCATGGAGCCCACTTTCCTTCAGAAAGCGACAGATGGTGCGACCAGACATTGTTGTACCTTGACCTAGGAGGTCAGTTTGTATCTGTTTTGAGGTTTTGCCTGGTACCTTTTCCACAATTCGAACTATCCTGTTCAATCTGGGGTCGATTTTCCTCTTGCAGCAACTTCCAGGGAGGTTGGCTACGGTACCATGGACCCTAAACTTCCTGATAATATTAGCAACCATGGTCACAGGAACATCAAGCTGCTTGGAGATGGTCTTGTAGCCTTAACCTTGACCATGCTTGGGATTTATTATCTTCTTTATCTTCTCAGATTACTCCCCTCTTTTCTTTCTCTTGTCCACGTTCAGTATGGTGCATGATCCCAAACAGCACAGAGAGAACGTTTCTCCATTTAAATAGACTGAATGCCTAATTGCAAGACTGAAGTCTGAAGTGATACTAAGTAATGAAAATATTCTGCCTAAAATATCATTTCAATCCAATTATTCATTGTTGTTTCTGAGGGGTATCAATTTTGTCCAGGTAATTTTAATTTGTATTATTATTTGAAACGATATGTTACATGGAAAATCAAAAGCAAAGTGTCAGTTCTATTTAATATTAAATAAAGATTGGTAGATGCCAATTACGTTTGCCAGTTTCAACTTAACTCAGAGAATTGTGTTCGTTTTTTATTGGAACGGTGCCAACATTTTTAGCCACCTTTGTATATTTTGAATGAAACTGTCAAATGCTGTATATTGAATGGAACTTGGAATATATTGATTGAAATGAAAATGCATTTATTTTCATAATTGGTGGTATGCTGTAGGCCATCTCATGTTGTTTTGTTTCTTATTGGAGGTGGCATAGATGAAAAACTAATCATTACCATCAGCCACCATCAAATGTGTCTGATATTATACTGTTTAAATTGACAAAGACATGCCTATCTACTGAGATATGCTGTCAATGGAAATTCAGAGGGACTATGTAGTCCTAACATTACATTCAATAATCATCGATTTAATGACAGCCTGAAACTCACCAATCGAAGCAGAGTTTCCTCTTTGAGCTGCTTGCGTGTTTCACCCAGCAATTGTCCGGCATCTACTGCTGACTCCCTTCTTGTTGTCTTGAGAAAAAAAGGAGGTCACATTATATAACTCAAAACAATTTTACTGTCCTGAATGTACAGTATTTGTGCGTTAAGCCCTTTAACTACCTAAAGCCACTGTTAATACTTGTTAATCTGGAGAACTGTTGTCATTACCACCAGGTCCAGTCAAAATTATGTCAGAAAGAAGAGGTTTCATTGTCATCTACTAGTAATCATTTTACACCTAGCTTACAGTTGCGATTAATAAGTGACTTCTTTCTGTCTCTTTCTACCTCACACACACACACGCATGCACACACTGTTTAATTATCATACGTGCTTGTTATTTTTGACTGTCACATTGGTTTCTGTAGCTATAAAGCTGTTATTTTTTTGTTAATTTCATGATTTTTTAATTAATATTTATGAAAGATGACAGATATTTGGCTGGTTGTGGATCTCTCTAGCTCTTTTCTCACATGTACTAATACAGTATAATATTTAAATTGCCATAAACACACTTACTTAAACAAGGTGAGAGTTACACTGATGATTTATGACAAGATTGAAAAAACGTATTAAAATTACTTGTTGATGCTTTTTGTTAGAAAAAATATTGCACCGTTACTTCTTAGATATTCAAGATATGCAGATATTCAAGATATGAGAATACTCTCAATGGTAATGACCACCTGCACTGGGACTTAAAATGCACCCCTTTACACCCCTCTGTTCTGATTGGCCAGCTGCATCAGGCCTGAGCTGGCAACACAGACTGACTGTGAAACACAGATGATGACCAAACACTTCCATACCTCATACCCTTTGGGTGTGTCTTAAACAGATGTGTAGGCAGGTAAGTTCAAATATGTTACATGTTGAAGTAAACACTGCACCTTTGCATTTGAGGACCTATGGGTCTGACTTAATGGATGCATTTCGGTATGTTTAACAAATACTCCCTACTATTACACTATTAAAATTAGACAAAAATATCAAATCACACTATGTCACCTCCGTTTTATAGTTTTCTACTGCAGTTGACATTACTGCAAGTATATCTTGCCTTACATCTAGAAATCTTGACAAATGTATCTTCTTGCAGAATCACATGAAGAAAGATAACTGAGTTTTTGGCACACGTAAAACTAAAGCCACAGAAGTTTGTCCGCAGTTCCAATAATTTTGAATTGCATGCATTTACTGCATTAATTACTCATTAGACATGGTTTGTCCTAGAAACAAACAACTTTAGCAGATCTGTCCAGTTTGGTGACCTTCGGAATGTATCTTTGCTTATGATGTATAGTAATCCTCTTGTTTTCTGATTTACAATGGTAGGTTGTAGCTGAGTGTGAAGGGATACAGTTCAGCACCTCTGAATCTGAACCAGTGTTTGCTAGTTAACCTGATGTGTTTACCTTCCTATCAGTTTCAAGGTGATAAGAGCTCTCCTCCTTTACTCTTTCCACATCTTCTTGTAAGGTGATGATCCTGTTATTTGCAACTGCAAGCTGTGGGCAAGGCAGGAAAGATTGTAACACAGAGATATGAGTGGAGAACAGATAATACTAGCGATACCAGATGAAAAACAAGAAAAAAGCAGCCGCAGGATGTGGGTGTGGGGGCAATTTGCAGACTCAACTGCATAAGCAGAGAGCACAAATTGAGTGCCCCCTGGCAAGAGTGCCCCCCTCTAAGCAAGAGTCTAATTCTGGAAATTAGTGAAAAGTTCCTGAATGCTCAGCGTGTGCCTGCCACGCTGTGCATGCACAAGACCAGACTCAGACCGAACAAAATCTCCTATAAACTGCTCATTCTGTTAGCTGCTACCTGAAGATTTATGTAAAAGATTTAAGCTTTTATTTCTCTTAATATACACCAATGTCTTTCAAGAATTAATTGTTTGGCTATATAAATTACACTCGTAACAAAGAAAAACAGCATTATATGATCAATCTGATTTTGTTTTCTCATTTTTGAAAACGAAACCAAACAATAAATTTAAAATACCTTGTACTATTTTGTACAAAAAAACAAAAAAAATCACAGAAACGCTATTAAAACTTTGGATTTACTATGTGTACTAATATTTTAATTATATGTTTATGTTGTGATCCCCGGCATTATGTTCCTGCTTATCCTGTTCTTGTTCATTGAAAAATTAAATAAGCACATCAAAATTATTTTTGTTCTATATCTTCTTTATTGTTTCATTGAGGAAACAAATACAGTTATCAATAGAACAATATACTGCAGAGAATTGTTTTGTTTTGATCGCAACAGTTTCTGAGAAATGCAGGGTTGGGAAGGATAAAACTGTCCTTGAAATCAGTTTAAAAGAAGGATGAATTTCTCTGCCGCATTTCAATCATTCTCAAAAATGGGACAGACTAGTCGAGCGTCTATGATCTAGGTGGTCTTCTTGAAATGGACCTTTCAAGGATGCAGCCCATGAAATGAGACACAGCCAATGCTTCAGTTCAGCAGCATAGACATTGCTGTGCTGTATTGATTACCACGACAAGAGTAATTTCTGTAATTTCTTAAACAGCAGCATCAGGTTGTTATTAGCAACAGTTCATTCAAATGAACTCTACTGTGGCTGTGCTCATTTCCATAATTGGCGTTAGCTGATAATTTGAAGAAATTTGCTGACATAAAATTAGTTTGGCCGGACGACAATTTTGGTTTGGCTTAATAAATATCCCCTTATTCTTCTTAACTGAAGAGAATACATAGCACCCTGGATATGCTGGGGACAGCCACACATATACTGAATATGCAGTATGTAAAAAGACTTCACTGGGAAACTGGATGAACGCTGTGTCATAACTATTTCATGGGTGGACAAAAGTGATGCAGTATGCAAATGGTCATACAATGCACTGTAATAATGTACTACATTATTACAATTAGCTTATCTGTTAGTATGCTAGTGTTCCAAAAATACAGGGAAAAGAATACATTTCGAAATGGCAAACAAGCATATAAGAGTTAATGCAGAGTGAACATTTGTGGTGAAATGAAATGCTTTGCAAGACTCACCTCCTCTGTTAGCTTTGTATTGGACTTTTCAAGAGCATCCACCTTGGCCTGGAGGTTATTTACTGAAGCACTATGAACCGAAACAGAAATAAGATATTTGTCACAGAGCTCAACAGGCTGCTGAGCAGAGTTGAGAGCATCAGTCATTTGGATACAGCCCTACCTTAAATGTCTGTTCAGTTCCTCCACATAATTCTTCTGATCGAGAATTGCTGTGATTTGACCGTCACTGAATAACAAGGAAAACAAATAATTGAAACAAACAGGGGGATCAAACAATAGATGCTGCTACCGTGATTTCTGTTTTGTTTTTTTAAATCAGCGATTACTGAAAAGAAATTTGGCTTGCAAGAGTCAGTGCTGAGATGATTAGTCAATCAATTAATTACTGAATTAATTTAAAAAATTAAAAAGATCAATCATATATCTTATTGGCAGTACTTATCATTGGTCTGGTCTAACATAGGCCCTCTTTCTATGGCTGATAACGCCACTGAGCTCGTCGCAATCCGCAGCACAGCAGCTGTGATTGAAAAGCTAAATTTAATGCCAAACAAGCAATTAAAATGGAGAGTAAAGAGAACAACAGCAAGACTCTCTCATCCGCCTCCGTTTGTTTGTGTGACAGCGAGAGCGTGAATTGCATGGCTGACAGCGTATTTGGAAAATTTCCGTCTTCTCCGTCCACATTAAAATGATGAGCTGGTGTCTTCAGATTTATCCAGTCTCGACTGCATTTTCGAAAAGCTCGATTTATGGGGGCTGAAAACATGCAGATGGAACGCCAAAACAAATTAAATCTAAAAAAAAAAGATGCGTTTTCAAATTTGTCCGTGTTTGTGTAGAAGGGGCATGAAAACGGTGCAGCAAGAGATGTAGACTTAGACTCGAGCAGGGGTGGGGACACGAGCCACCCTTCTCGTCACGTGTCTGTTACGGTTTCCGGGTTAGACCATCGCTGGCGTCTTCACTTTGACTGCCACTTCTACCTGCGTCCTAAACAAATATAGTTTAACGTTACTTGTTTTCCTGTCTATTTGTTTGTGTGCTTGTCTTTGTCCTAATCTATCAGTTTTTTGTTTTTTTTCGCCCATCGATTATCGCTACCTCCCCTCCGCTGGCTTGGACACATCACCATCAGCCTCCCTACTCTTCACTGCTAACCCGCCTTCCTATCATCACTGGATTACAATCTCCCTCTGGATCCTGGCTCTGGTGTTTGGACAAAGTCACCCGCTCCTGGCTCTCTGTGTGCTGTCCCCCTCTACGACCGACCCGCTGCCTGCCGTCTCCCAACAACGTTAGCCTAGCTGTGCCGTGCTACCTGATCACTGTCCCGGGAGGTAGCC
>OMOW01109720.1:0-14881 GCA_900312555.1 Lamprogrammus exutus
TCATGTGTATCATGAGTTTTTGGCCATGTTATGAAATGGGCTTAAAAGGGAAAATAAAAAATATGTTAAATATATTATCACACCAGACGCATAATAATGCTTCTTAGACCTTACTTTTGCAGTATTTCTCTCTATAATCCTATAGCCCCCCCACTTCTTTGATGTAAAATGCTGACCTACAATCACTCACACACACACACAAAAAAAAAAAACAGAAAAAGAAAGGACGGGGCTAGTAGTGCCCGGGGGTTGCCACGGTAACCCCGAGGCAAGTGGACAGGCCAAGTCTTTAGGTTGGACCCCGGCCCGAAAAAGATGTATGGGTGTATTCCCTGGAGACTCGGCTACTCATGGCCGAAGCTGCGCACGATTAATCATCTTGTGTCCTTTAAAAATGTGAAAAATCAATTCGATATATTGTCACCTCGTACGGCCATGATGCACCACTGTGTCTCAATTGTGCTGTGAATCAATGCCAGTAAGGAATTGTTGCCACGAGAATTGATCTCCTCACAGATTCCTAAATTTCAGATTTAATTGAAAGAGTGTTGCGTGATGCACCAGACTGTATGCAAAACCAACAATTCAAAGACAGTTTTGAGTCAAACGAACTATGTGCATTTGTCTTCTCTGGGCTAACTTGTTGGTGATACTGCTGATGTGTTCCCATGACATTTATGAGACGTTTCTCTGGCAAATACCAAGACAGGCTGAGTGAGTGTGGTGAGTTCGATCTCCTTTTCTCTGACATGACGTATGCACACAGATATAAAGCCATCATCACCTCTATGATTAATCTGGTATAAATTCTGTGCGTACTATCAATTTGAGTCTACTGACAGGAAAACAAGTGTGTGTGTGTGTGTGAAGAAGTGAAGCTACACTTCATCTATACATTAATTATAAGAATGTAATTCTTATGGAAGATGGCAGAGTGCATTGTGCTTTGTGCTTTCGATCTACATAGTGTTACTATTGCTCGTAACCTTGTAAGGCCCATACAGGCGCACAGTATAGAACTGAGAAAATCCTAATGGAAATGATTTAAAAAAGATACTGCCAGCATCAATTTCCACACAGGAATCTACAAGTGAAAGCCATTCTGTCATTGCTGACTCATTTCATCCAGTTTCCAGTGAAACAAAGAGTTTGTGACTGAAGTGCTGAGTAGACCAAAATGAGGGGAAACATATGGGCTTGGATGTGAGGGTAAACAGCGTTGGTTCTACGGGGAGTTTGTTGAAAGGGAAATGCATACTTGGACTGAGCGGACGCCGTTTGTTCTGGAGGAAAGGATCTGGTGTCAGACGTCATAAGCTGGAAGTGACATGAGCTTTCATTCTTTCCTCAAAGTATTTCTAAAATCTACACACACACACACAGGTCTCTCTACTGGTAGTAAAAGTGTATTTTGTCAAATGTATGATGAAAATTAAGTATACTACAGTGATGTATTTGCTATTGACATATAAATAATGAAAATTCAGCATTCTACATACATAATCTCCCCTTCATCACTCCATGTCTCACCCTCACCCTCTCATAACTTCAAAGGTGACACTTCTGCCAAGATGACATGAACAAAGAAGCTTCCACTGGAGACATCTGTGGCAGCAGAATGACTTTTGTGTGTGCAATACCATCAACAAGAGCCCCAGCTGGCCGTTTGCAGAGACACTGCAGACGCATTAAGCAAAATGGGAAATTATGTTACAGCAGCTAAGTTATGCTAACTTCAGTGCTGGGACTCAGTATCCAATTGTGTTAGATTGTCTCCTTTGTGGGCCTGCAATATTGAATTTGGAATTGAGCACAAGGCTCTCCGACTCATGTGAGGTCATCGCATACATCTTAAACAGATATTCAAGAGAACAAACATCGATGATCCGTGACCCTGTCGGCAATATGTCAATATCTTTGTACCACAGAGGCGTCTGCACTGAGACTTCAAATGATCTCTGTCATGATGATTTAACTCTAAAGCTGATTTTGAAAGGCAGATTAATGCATTCAACAATGTGGTATCGGTCCCACAGTGATCAGGGATTTTAGTGGTCTGACTGTTGAAAGCATTCAAGGTCAACGTCAAAGTCATTAACTAACTGGCAGACAACTGTGGTAAAGCCAAACTTCTTTCTCACTGTTGGATGAATGCTTGTGTTTCCAAAATCTCAACTATTGTGCATTTTTACCTTTTTTGCTGTGAGGTATTTCCCATCCCATAGAGTAAAACAGCCATGAAAACCATCAACATGTGAGACATCTTTATTCTAACTGCATAACCCAACATTAAACCAATACAAACTAAATCACTGCCATTGTGTTTTGTAAGTTGGAGCATTTTGGAGATATTTGCAGTTCTCTTACCAGGTATGCAGGTCTGGCAATCTGGTCCAAAAGCCTTTGAATGGAGGCTTATAGCTGCACGGAACACAATGGAACGCGTCAAAAAGCCTCTAAAAGCTACTCTTCATTTATTTATGAGTCTGGTTATATTCAAATGTGTCATTGTCACCTTTGAAAGCGTTTTCATTTGACATTTTACTGAGAAATGTCTGCATTTTTCATGGATTGCTTTAGTAAGTTCCAGGTCCCTTCTCATGTCACTTTGCTGCTTGCGCAATGTCACCAAATATCTTCGTAATGCTGTAAGTTACAAAAAAAACAATGTTAGTGACCTACTTTGGTGTAATTTTCCGGAATATTTTGTGAAATCTGCGGAATATCACTTTAGTGTTAGCAGGTATGAAGGAAAATGCGAAAAATTTGAGTACAATTCCTTCCTATGTCGTATTTGTGAATTCGAAGTACCTCTGCTCTGCCTTTGCAGTTGAACATAACCAAACAGTCCAATCTTATTTCCAGAACTAGTTTCCAGGCAATGTATGAACCCATAAAAAATAAACATATGGCAAAATCATGGCTGAGTAAGTGCAAAATTAAACTTAAAATATCAGACTGTGTCCAACCATCAAAAATGGTCCGACTGTGGTACCCAGAATTTGGAAGATGCAGTTTGCTGTGGAATCTTCCTCTGCTACAAGACCTAGAGGAGAAAGGCAAAACTCTGGACACGAAACATACATGTGACCTTGGTGTTTCTGCCTCACACAATGTTTAATTCATGCGATCACATCTAAAGTGGGCAGTGGTTAACGAGAACCATTAATTAGTGAAATGTCTGGAGATGTCTTAAGAAGAGTCCAGTCAATTACCAACCGTGCATGGCGCTGTTCACAAAATGCTTAGCCAGGCTAATAAAATCTCCCCAAACTCATTCCTTCTCCATCTCAGCATAATGCAGCATGCGGCCCACACACACACCAGATGTTATCGCATTGACCTCCTCCTACACTTTGACTGGAGAGCAGCTGATAGGGACACATCGTATTCACCATCCTGAAAGGAAACGCTGATAAAAAACAAGAGCTCAACAATATGCGACATAAAAATCAGCAGTTGTTCTTGGGAGGGTTTCTGTAGGATTACAAAGGTTGCAGATTGTAGTGATAATAGACCTCACATTAGATACCTTCAAGTTGTAAATCTTGCACAGGAAACTCTTTTAATAAGGTGACTCGTTATTGTACTTGGTACCCGGATTAATACTTTCCCCATTGAAAGTTGCGTCTGCATTTGTGTAACCTGTCAAAGTGTCCTTGAACCAGGCACAAAACCTCAAGGCAGCTTTAGATGAGTGTAAGCCAAAGTACAAAACTGTAATATACACAGTACATATTCATATACATGTTCTTAATACTGTCTTCCCACTGGCTCAATACTATCACACTAACCTTTGTGTAATCTTATACACATCAATGTGAAGCTAAATGTCTCTTAGTTCACATGTATGTTTGTCTCGTAGGTTTACATTTTGTCATGATGCTGATAATTGTGTGATTAGGTGTGTTTTTTATTCATTTATGATGGAGAGAAATGCACATCTTTACGACAACCCAGCCGTTCTACGCAAATGTCCTAACTCTGTGGGAGCAGAGGAGGATTAGAGCATAGGAGGGAGGAGACAGAATAAGTATTCAGTGCAAATAACGGCTGAAGCTCTGCAGATTTCTCCTGATTCACCACAGATGAATCTATTTGCATCAGAAGAGCTTTTGGATGTGACTCAGAGTGTCCCCAGATACGTCTCTCTGTCGGTCACGTATCGTCAGAACACGACCTCACTCAAGGTGGCGGGGAGTCCCAGCTTGGAAAAGGTATCCGAAACTTTTCGAATCAGCTCTGCACGGCATGACTTCTAATGAGGAATGAAACTGCTGAGTCATGCTTCTCACATCTTTGTCACTTTGCTTTGCTCTCGTTGCTCTGCAGCAGTAAATGACACGACCAAAATAAAGGATTGCTGTATTGGCTACCAGTGTTTGTACTCCTTGGAGATTATTGGACTTGATGGGGTTTGTTGATGATTGAGAAATAAATCCCTGCTCTCTTTTCCTGCATCAGAACTAATCTGCTTTGATTAATGTTGTGAGCTGAGCTAATGCTGATATCTGTGTACAACACATGACCAGTGAATGTACAGAGCCGGACTAATCAAAGTAATGAGATATATCTTATTTTTGAAATACTTCTCCAATGGATTAAGTGTTGCTACTGCCATAATTATTTATACTACCACACCAATTGTTACAAGTACCATTGATAATAGTTGTCGTGGTGATAATTTTATTAGACGTAGCCCATAATAATCCTCCTTATTCTGAGCTGAGAGGTGGGTCTTGCAATAGTATGTGAACACGATTCCGTTTTAATTGAGCGTGTAATTACCTCTTCTACTGCACCCATTGTCACCCATTGTGTAGTGTGATGGATCAGCCGATGGGTACATATTGCCAGTGTGTGTGTGTGTGTGTGTGTGAATGATTTACCTTTGCTCCCACGCTATTCAAATAAATTTATGACATTGCAAAAACGAAAGCTAGTTTGTCTGCTAGTGTATGCGTGTATGTGTGTGTGTGTGTGTGTTCAAGTATATAGGCAAGCTTATGTTCGTCTGTGTACTTAATTGCTTGCATCTGACATTGTGCATCTAAGCTAATGTTGCAACACACAGCTAATTATAAACAGCTTATTCACTCTAAATGAACCATCTCATCATCCTCTGCTGCCCTCCCTACAACATGGACATTTCTCAGAATATATGTGTGTGTATGTGTATGTATCTTTCTGAATGTGTCCTACGGAGTGTTATATAATTGAACGCAAACAAATTACAGTATTAGAGCAAAAAGAAAAAGGGGTTTTGTGATTGAGAAGCAAATAGACTACAGTATGCCCAAATCTAGTGGACAGGACAGGGGAATTCATCCCATTTGGCCCTCAGCCACACTGGCCTCATTAAAGCAACACTTGTATTGATTACAGTTTGAATGAAATAGATTCTCTCATTACTGGGCTATTGACAGCAAGCTAAGCCATAACATTAACAACAGCTATTGTTCACGCTAGTATTCATCTTATAATGTATCTAGTCTGCTTTGTTAAAAACAAATTGATGGCTTTGATAGAATTTGGAGCTGACAATAGGAGCTATTGTGTCTGTTTGGCAGGTTGTAAGTTCTGTGGTCAGCACAAAGCACGGCAATATCAACATTCATTTGATTCATTGACATTGATGTATATAGACCCTCTTTCCCTGTAATTGGTCAATATAAAAGGCAGTGTAAGGCAAAATGAACATCCAGATTTTTGTTTTCTGAAAATGTTTCCTCTCTCCGTGGAAACCTGATGAACACACTTGGCTTTAAATTTGCTGAATAGTCCGCAAAGAGAAACTGTGTTGTATGGATGGTTATTTCTACGGCTGGGTTGTAACCGTACAGAGTCTCAATCACTGACAAATAACAGTCAAGGCCTAAGTGACCACTGAGGCTGGATCAGCTTACTGTCAGCACCCCGCAGAAACCTGAAATCTCAAATTTGGCTTCGTCTCACTGGAACTGGCAGCTTCCCACTGTGCACTGCTTGCAGAAAATGTACCAGGAGTCAACCAAAGCTTTGCAGACTCACTGTGATAAAGCAAAATGTTTAGGCGTCAGTCAGAAAGTTAGCCAGAATTTCTCAGTTTCTTGAGGTTTTATTTATTTTTTATTTAAGTATGAGTTTTACACTCAAAATGATACTTAAGTAAAGTACTTGCACTAAAATCTGGGTGTTTTATTGTTGATGCATTAACTTGTATAGCATCAAGTTTTCATGCTCTTAAGTCCATTGAAGGATTACATATTCATCTACATGAACACATTCTTTAACTTTATTTTATTCTCAATTGAACACCTGAAATAATGCAAACAATAAAATAATTTGTACCAACAGCAATCAGATTCTGTAACTGTAGTGGCACTGAAGCAGAAAAGTACTGCGAAATGACAGAATTCCAGTAAAGCATCTCAGAATTGTACTTATGTACACTATTTAGTTGTTTTTGTGATAACAGCTGTGAAAATGTATAATAGACTTGCTAATGCGGGTTATTATTTGTTCAGAAAGACACAAATAGTAGTGTTCAGTTTTAAAGGGAGGTGTTTGTGTGATGTCTGGCTTTGAAATTAAATACATTGTGTGTTGCATTTAGCAGAAAGATGATCAATGAAACTCATCTCCACCCGTCCTCACCACATTCAAGTCACAACATGAACAAGCGTGGGCCAACAGCATTAATCCGTTAGAGTGACAATTCCCATTCAATGTTTATTAGCTTTAGATGGGATTGAGAGGCTACGGTGGATAGAGTAAACCGGGAATTAGTGGACCTGTGGAGAATTCCACCGTGCCACCACGAGTCTGCATTCAGTCTGTTTAAATAGCAGAGAGACTGAGCCCATCCATCACCATGGGAATCTCATTTCCACCATGTGTCCAATGCAAATGAACAGCGCTTGCAATCAGGGGGCCGTTGTTTTGCCAATAGCAGCATAGAGGCAAGAGGGATGTTAGCTCATCCGTCTTCCCTTTGAGTAAACAAAGCTTTGCTCAAATGAGGGGCTCAATTCACATTTGCATGGAGGATCGCATTTGCCTTTTAATAGTGTTCGCTTGCAGTGATATTTTTAGCTACAGTACTTTTATCAAAGGACATTAGTGCATATAATAGCCAACATTTATTCTGCTTTTGCTCATCTACGATTTCTTTGTTTCTGTCTAACAGTTGGACACAAAGGACAAAGAAGACGGACGTGATCTCATTTTATTCTTGTCCAATTTCCAGCTCAGTACTGTGTAACCTTTTCGTCAGGACAGGCCCCTTTTTTTCAAACAAAGAAACACAACCCAACATAACTAACAAGGAATTGAGCGTAGAGCAGTTTTTTAATGAATTATGTTCTGTTCTTATACATGTGGCATTTAAAGAGTTGTGGGAGAAAATACCACGAAGCCGGTGATGTGGTGTGGTGTAAAGCAAGCTGCCAAAATGTCAAATGTCCAAGGACCCTTCCCAGCATGCATTAGGTTCAAGTTAAGCAGTGTAATTGCATGATTAGCTTGCGCAGGTCGAAACATAGACAAACTGCATTGAGACCGTTTTCAGGCAATGGTCTCGGCCCGGTTCTTCTCAAACGATTCTAAAATGATTGTAACATATCACGTTTACGCAACACGGGTTTGGATTGACATGTTGAAGGTTAGGATGTCGTTGCATGTGGTCAATACCCTCTTCATTCTTTTGTTCTGCTGCCTGAATGCAGCAATCGATGTGTTTTCCACATATTGTCTTGAAGAACAGCAATATATGTCAATTCTGTTGTTCCATGATACCGGCATTCAGTCACTTCCTCCTGTTTTTGATTTTCTCACCCACGGCCCACACGTTTCTGACCAAGGAGCTGAGCGAGCCTTCTCACATTACTTTTGTGGGTATATTTATTAGTTTTGAAATTGACCTCTCAAACTTGAGCAGGTGTATGGTGGCCAGGTTTCATTTAGACCTCTCCAGTTTTCAGTGTGATATGTTTTTGGAAGCAGTTTCGTGACCTCTGCTGTCTTAATTTTTAATGATTTTTCAGGAACAATAACTTCTCTCTGTGCCTTGCTTCTTCTTCCTCTCCTTCTCATTTTAGATCGTGATTTGATTTCTTAAACACTGCCCTCCTCATAAACAACCCCCTCTCACACACACACACACACACACACACTAGCTTAAGTCTGCCTCTGAGGTATCCAGACCAAAGAATTGCAAGACAGACAACCTGGCTGACACTAAAGGATGAGAAAGCAATAAAGCCTCTACGACGCTTTTTCAGTTGCCTGCAGTGTTTCTCTTTTACGCACATATGCATGCGCACAAAACAACAACTAATGACGCTGTCTTTGTCTATGTTTAATTTGAGTGACTGAATGGTGACAGAACAGAACTGTATTGTTTAGGATTAACATACATTCTTTTATTAAAATATTATGCATAGTACTTATACCCAGTGCTTATACTCAATTTAGAGTATTTATTGTTTGTGAATCCTTATTCACAGCAGTAGAATGTGTATGAAAATAGTATTTTTTATTACATAAATGCATTTCCCAAGGATGCCTTTTTGACAGGTAACTCTCTCAGCTACCTGCTGGGTCGCAGTGTGAACACCCAGGTATTTATTTGTTAGTGTTTCGGTAAATGCTGTAGTGTTGTGTATGCAATGTGTGTATCAACATCTTGGCCTGTGTTCAGAGGGATTAATGCAGGGTCAATGTGGATCACCCTCCCCATGATCTTAATGATGTGGCGCGATCCCCTGCCACACACAGAGCACAACCCATATGTTATCTGATATAAGCTTATGGTTATCAGCTGGAACCATCAGCTAATCTGATGTAGCTGTCTTGGTACGACAAAAGAGATTGAATCTGATCCATAAATTGCATAGATGTGGTTTTCCAGTGTCTTTACTATTAATACCTGCTTTGTTTCACAGGACAAAATGAATGTTAGACGGTGAGAGACATTGTATGTATTGTATTGTATTGTATTGTATTACATCCGTCTTAACAAACATTTTGTTCTTACCATGTGCAGATATCTGCCACCAGTAGGCGATAACCATTTTCTAGGTTCCAGGCCTTTATTCGTCCTTATTTAAAATACAGACTTTGGTTTTTATCTTATCTTCTACATTTTGACTTCTACGCTTTCTTTTTAATCGTCTTTTCAATTCTTTCATCTGTAAACTGTTTAAATTTTAATGCCTTTTCATGTCTTTGTGAAGCACTTTGAATTGCCTCTGTGCCTGAGTGGTGCAATATAAATAAACTTGCCTCGCCTTCAAAAAATGAAGCATATTTCAAATATTGTTTGTTCTGAGATGTTTCTGAAAGTGAGTGGTGGTGCTCACTGCAAAGATGTGCAGACAGAGTTCATCGCTTTCAGCAATGCCTCGGGATCTATTGAGGGAGCGAGAGGATAGTAGAAGGCGAAATTAAGTTCATCACACCATTGTTTCATTTTCTTCATCCCTTAACTTGTGTGTAACTGTATTAATCTGAGTTATTGTGACTTTCTGCGTCGTCCCTGTGTGTCTTCTGCCCGTAATTGCTCTTCTCGCGTCTTGATAAGTCGTCAGTGTTGCTTCCCTCTATTGTCAAGGGGAGCCTATTATAGCAGTGAGCTACTGGAATGAAGATTAGACTTCGCCGGGAATAATCTCTAATGGAGAGCTAATGAAGTAAGAGCTCAAGTGTTCTGTCGTGTGTGTGTGTGAGTGATTAAGGGGTGAGGAGGCTGCTGGGCAATCAGTATATTAATATAACATCCTAACCAAACACATAATCATAATAAAACTACAGTATATGGAAAATATGGCTGTTTCTTATTTGTGACAGCAAACGTTAGTGTTACATTCAAACACACCACAGGGTAGATATCCTAACTGTTCCCCTGGAGAGTACCCAGTGGGTACATTGTCACGCTCAGGAGTAGTAACTGTGTTGCCTACTTCTAAGAATGCTCTTAGCTGTCTTACAACCGAGTAGGGGGCACTTATTCCATAAGAATTTCATAAAATACACCCAAAAAGTTTTGTGGTCGTCGTTGTTGTTGTTGTTGTTGATTTCCTTCCCTTAAGATTGGGTAATAAGGCGTTGTTTTCCTGCAGTTTTACAGCTTTCTAAGATCGTCCGTTACTGAGATTTGGACTGTTCATGTGGGAACATCTTTGTCCATATGGAGTGTCCATTTTGTGTGTTCATTTGTCCATTTGGGGTGTCCATAAGGGAAATGTTTTGTCCATCTTAAGATACTGTAAGATGAGGGACAGAAACATGTGATATTTTGATGTCATTGTTGTGCATCCCAAGCGAGGATTCGGTACAAATCATGCGTTTCATTCAATCTGGACGTACACATTCTGTATATATTTCCCTCTCCAGTCGAAGATAGACCTGAAATTCATCCCGGCAAATATGGTCACGGTGGCTTACTATATGTACTTGTCAATATGTAATTTTCTAGTCAGTGATACATTCCTGTTTCCATGCATACATTCTGATAATGATTTGGCTTTCAGGAGAAACATAAATTCCCATACTCTAAATCCGTTTTGAGAGGGAGGAGGGGATCCACACAAATTCTCCACATCAAAACTGCTTTTCCTTGTGATACATTTTTGGTTTTGTGTGGCCTGCAAAGGCTCCTGGGATGAAATGAGTTATCCAGAGGATTAGAGCGAGCCAGTGAGTGAGAACAGTGAAACCAGCGATAATCACGACAGAAGCTCGCCAGAGAAGTTTAGGTCTGTTACCGTCCTGATGGGGTCACGTTAGCCGGCAGTTGTTCACGGCTCAGCAGACAATTATGTAAGAACAAGCCGGGTCAATGAGGCAGAAAGGAGTATGTGTGTGTGCATGTGCGTGTGTGTGTGATGTGCAGGACTAATCTGCACTGGGCACATGCCTACTTTTAGCTTGAATATCTTCCTCAATGCCCATCGCTCACTTATGACTGCCCATTCAGACCAAAGAGCATTTTATGTGACATCACGCTGCCCATGTCTCCAGATATGCATGCCAAAACCCAAAATAGGTCCACAGCCTAAGGGTGGCAGTAGGAGGGCCTAGAAAATTCATTGTTTACTCACTCGAGCTGTAAAATAAACTAGGTGGATCAAATGATATCCATTATTTTATCATCTCTAATATCTCACCATGTGGTTTGCAATTTTGGTTCTTTATGGTTTGGGATTTATTTACACGTTATTTCATCCTTACATTCCAGTTAGATTGGCTGAGATCAGATGCAAGGACAGACAGACACAAGGACAGACAGACAATAGGCAGTCTTATTGTTTCTTATTCCTTCATTGACAAGTCGAGGAGGAACTGGGAGGGACACGCATACTGGTTTACTGCCGGTCCCACTGCTGCATTGCAGAGGGCACGAGCAAAACTGTGTGCTTTAGCGTGTGAGTGTGTGTGTGTGTGTGTGAGAGAGAGCGTTTGCGTATTCCGTAGTGCTGACAGTGATACACCTTAATAAGCAAACCACTCCCTCTACTGTGTGTGAGAGAGAGAGAGCGAGAGAGAGACAAAGAGAGAGAGTGAGCGATAGGACAAAAAATAGGAAAGCATATTTGGTATGTTATGCTGCGCTTGTGTGTGTGTGTGTGTGTGTTGACGTGTGTGGGTGGTTGAGCTCGGGCTGAACTGTGCGTGGGTGGTTCATATTCAAATTTGTTTGATCCTTCACCATCCCAGCTAATAAATAATAGGGGACCGTTTCCTGTGGCAGCAAGCCCGCTTGAAATCAATCTGTTCACCATGGAGAGCACAGCTTTATGAAGACACACACATACACACACACACACACAGTTCGAGGAATATAAACATATGCTATGATTGAACGAGTAAATAAAGCATGCTGGACCTGCTCACAGTGAACACACACACACACACACAAACACACACTGTGAGCCATGTTATTGATGTGGAAACAATGCACGCACGTTAAACAAAGCCCTGTGTACCTTGGCTCCCATAGAACAGTGAGAGCGATCATCATAAACGAGCATATATGGGAGCATTGGGGAACTGAATCCGTCCCATATTTTACAGCACTAACAGATCACTGCAGGCAGCTTGTTCGTGATGTATTTTGCCTCCAGGTGCCAGTTACAGTATTTTGTGCCAGTGTTCAGTTTTTCATGTTTTCAGGGCTAAAATCATAGGTGACTCCCACAAAAATTCCTGTCAGCAGTAAAAAGCCTCTGAAACAGCAAATATTGAGTCCTTTTCCACTTAAGGTTATATAGTGAAGGTACAAAGTACATAACAGCACCATCTATAAGATCATTTAAATGAGGTAGGATATAAAAATCAACCTACACAGAATCACAGACTGAGCAGGTTGAAGGCTGGATGGCTGCTGTCAGGAATTGTGTGTTTTTTATGTTACATTCACACAACAAATGTTAATGCTGATTCGCTCACCATCACATCAGATTTGTGTTGTTTTTCATTTTGACCAATACTGAACAATCCCTTCTGAACTAAATCCGTTTGAGCAAAAAACATCACTGTCCAATCATCTCCTGTTCCAGTTTTCTTCTCCAGCGGTGCGGTTCACATTTCTTTTCATACGCTCAAACGCAAACGTTTGAGTTTTGCTGCCATTGAAGTAACATTCAAAATATGAATGTAACAGCTCATTGTCCTTCACGAGCAAGGAGCCGTGAAAAATGATACGTGTGCGGAGATGTAAATCACGTGAGTTCCAATGACTGTTCAGATGACTGTGACTGTTGCATTAACAGATCTGTAGATTCTGACCACGTGTACCTTAAAACAGACAAACCTGCTGAGTTTGGCTTGAAATTTTATTTGATGGTTTCCTGTGTCATGATCAGGCAGCTGTTTACGATCCAGACGTCTAGCACCTTGCAGATGTCAGCAAATAAAACCTTTTGTTCTGAATCCTCTCCTCTCCAAATGTCCTTTTGCAGCACAGAGACACTGTCTCATATTTTGTGCCATCTTATTTTCTCACTTCTTTTAAGACAATAACAATTTCAGGCTCGATTTAAGAAGTGAAATCAATATGAGGCAAGTAGCACACACAGACTCGCCCATACTTGTGTTATTCCAGCTGATTTGTCACAGTTGTAAATCATGTTCTCCGTCCCCATACATACACTGTATACATTGTGTGTGTGTTTGTGCGAGTGTGTGTAATATTGAACAAAAGCGCACAGTTGTTTTTCCATAAAGACACTTTATTAGCTTATACATACACCTCTGGTTATAGTAATTCGTTATATAATACCAAGACGTCAAAAATAATAACTGTAGTTATATAGTTAGAAAACTAAGCAGATATACTACTCTTGACTTTTTTTTTAAAAACATAAATGTCTTTGATAATATATTATAGTTCTTGTCTTGTTTCATCTGTCACCAAAATCTAAAAAATTCACAGGGTGAAGAGGTTATACAGTATGGACTGCAGATATGCATGTGTGTGTGTGTGTGTGTGTGTGTCTGTGTGTGTGTATGTGCCAAAATTAATGTCTCATTTTCAGCACATCCACACATCCAGTGGAATTAGAATGACACATCTTGATGCTTTAACCGGTGGTGATGACACTGCAATATTCTGCTTTTAAAGACATGACAGAATAACTTTTTTATTTTTATCTCAGGTCCACGCATTTCATCAATCCTATGTACTGTGTATGGGACTTTAGCTGTGTCATGATTGGTTCACTCAGAAAACAAGGGATGTTGCAACCAGTGTGATACACAAATGTTATCTTTCTATATAATCAGAAATAGGTAGTATTTTCCTCTGCTGTCAAATTCTCATTTCAGGCCTTGAAACGTTAAAATCCAAACATTTTGGTTTGCCATTTAACCTCTCTCTCCCCCCACACACACCCCGTGTTGAGAAACTGCACAAGACGCATCGTTCTTACAGATACCTGACCGTGTTGAAAATGACAAGTACACACACACGCCGCCGCCATATAAATATATATATATGACCGAACATTGACACAAGGATTTAGAGTAGTATAACACTGTCAGTATAGGAATGGATCTTGACACAAAAAACTGAACGAGGAGCAGTAAAAGACTTTCTTCACCCCCCCAAACAAGAACATATTCAAATTCCCCAAACACACACCTCATGTTCTCTCTGGAACCCTTTAAATTACAGCACCCTGGCTAAATCCATGATAATTACACAGTAACAAAAACTCTTACACAGAAGCTTTAATTCAAAGTATGGCAACTCAGACCTTTTTTCTTCTTCATTAGCTTATTTTCTTCAAACTGAAGGTGAAATGTGAGATCTGCTGGTAACTGCTACGCCAAATTGTATTAATAGGAATTCCTGTGCTATCGAATTGCCCCAGCTGTGCTCTGTTTCCATTCCCACAATGACTTTGTAAAAGTAGCTGCTAACGTGACGTGATGAAGTTTTTGGAATGATCAGTGGTGTGATGAAGGGGCTGTAACCTTCCGGCGTTACCAGGAGAAAATTCCTCTTCCATATACACAAGTTCTCTCTTTCCAAAGAGGTAGGATCTATATTTGTTGGCAACACAAAGGTTCTCAGCTGTCTTTATTCGGTTTTTTTCTCTCTTCCTTTTGACAATGCGGGGATGAGCCTTTGACCTTTTCGGATGGTCCGTATGAAATGCATAGCAGCAGCAGCAGCAGCAGCAGCAGACAGGGCGGACAGAGAGAGAGACGTGCACGCCAGCTTTCACAAGTCCAAGCGTTTGTAGTGCCCATTATGCTCTGTACATCCGTTGTTTCACTGATCTGCTCCCTCACCCTTAACTGCTGAATCTCCATCCATTGATCCTCTCATCCGTCCTTCTGTCCTTCCATCCTTTCCTCTTTTTCCTCTCGTGTGCTTGCTCTCTCCACTCTGGGG
>OMOW01109721.1:0-18014 GCA_900312555.1 Lamprogrammus exutus
ATTCACCCTATGGCTTGTTTTATTGTCCCGCCAGTCAGGGCTTTTAACCGGCGCAAAATAATGATGTTGTCACACAGACCCTACATTTGTAAAGGAGGAGATGTGCTTGGGCTAACAGGCTACAGGCTGTTGGCAATGTGATAAAGAGGAGATAGCACCAGTGCACTTAGTGAGAGTGTTAAAAAAAAAGCCACCCTAAAGTAGACCTAATACAGCCTACTTGCTTCACTCATTCTCTTATTTCACACCCCTGTACTAAAGTACAGTGAGCCTGCCTGTGCTAATACCAGGTAAACGAGACTCTGGCCTTTATACTGAATTAGAATTTTTTTGTAGGTACAAACGTAGTTCATCCCTTTTTGTTTTACTTTTTTATTTATTCTGCAGCTTCTTGGTTTTCTCTCAGTAACAATTGGAATATTCTATTAGCTACTCTTACCACAGACGATGTTTGATATTTTGTGACATTTGGAGAGTTATGACACTCATCACTTGAGCTGCAATGACACTCATCGCTTGAGCTGCAATGAAACAGAAAAAAGAAAGTGAGAGTGTAATGCCAGTTGCGGTTTCAATTGTTGCAATGGCTTTGTGTCAGAGGAGAGAGAATAGGGAATTTAATCCACCTGCTAATGTGTAGCATTCCCTAGTGTATTTTCTATTTATGCCACACCCACTCACTTTCTCTTCTACTGACATCCCTCCTCTGTTGCACCCTGCCATCAAAGGGAATTTTGCTAATGTACAATATATAAGATTGGAGAAAGCGTAGGTGGTTGTCTTTAGAATAAAGCACTATGCTTATTACAGATTAGTAGGTCAACATTCCCCATTATCAGAGGGCTTGATTCATGATGGATTCTGCTCTGTGGAGGCTGCTGAAAGCCAAGTATATTAGCCAGCTGTAGCTGGTGCCAAAGGCGTCTGCCAGAAAATCAATAAGAAACTTACCAGCTCCAATGTAAACAGAAGGAAAGCACCAAAGACGGTCGGTGAAATAGTGTTATTGCCCACTGTCCAAAGCACATTCTCTCAGTCCTGCCTCCCATGAATTGCAAATTTCCAGAACACTTGGATGTCCAGTGACTGCTGCACACAAATCACAAGACAGGAAACACTAAAGTGACAAGCTGATTTCACTAAGAGTAACTTGACGGATGCTTGGGCACTTAATTAATGCATCATGAAATGCGTCACATCTTTATATACAATAATATGTTTTAAAATTTAAGTGGTTGTCCTTGATCAATGCCAGAGATAACGTAGATGGTGTGCACCTTGCCTGTGTGCCGGTGGTGTACCTTTATGGCTACTCTTATTATTGAGGTCTGGTAATCCAGCTCACAGGCTAATCATAGAGAGCAGGCGGTCCCACAGCTCTTTGCTTTGGGTTCCCACTCCTTACTCATAAAACAGATTTAATTAGACAAAAAGATGATGGCGCCTTTCCAAACCTGCAGGGCTCAGAGACTAAGTGAGGCACAGACAGAGGCTGAAGGGAAATGTGATGGGACAGGTCTTTTTGTTGACTGAGGGTTTTTTTGGGGGAAATTCTAGATTAGAGAAGTCATTTAGTTGCAGATAGATGGCCAAGATCCAGTTTTTACATGAATGACACTGTATGATGAAGACTGCCCCTGTTTATATGATATAATAGGTCAAGACATTTTGAATACTGGAAAAAAAAATATGTAGAATGTAGAACAGGTATATTGAGCTGCCTAACATCAATTTAGAAAATGTAACAACAAAATTAAATGTAACCTTGCATGGCCATTTCTAACTACAATGTCTATCTATATATGGATTATAAATGCTAAAACGGTCTGTTATCATGCTGAGACATGGGCTGGTACGATACCAGTACCTGCAGGAGTGTGACAGGGCCATATTTAGCCTGGAGGAGAGGAAAATAGACCCTGTACTTCATAACGTCAGGAATGCAGAGCCATGGCTCAGCACCCTGTGAACTCAACTGCTTAATGTTCCTCTGTCATTCTTTCTCGAATCTGTCCTGCTGGAGATAATTAGAATTGGGTGAATAGACAAAAATGTTGATTTTTAAAGATTTACACAAATGAGGTTGTGACTCCAAACAATAAGAATAAGAATAGCAATCAACCTCTGGCAATCCTGATTTATTTGCTTGTGTCTTTTGAGGGATTCTATAATGAATCTAATTTTCAAGTTAAGTCAGCCTCTTTTATGGAAGCAAGTAGTAATAAGTATTTTGCTTTTTTTTATTTCATGTTATTTTATATTGTGGCTCAAGGATTCAATGAAAATATTTTTTTTCATTCAAAAAGGTGATATACTCATTGAATTGCATTTATCTTCATGTAAATATAGCGTGCACATAGGCTGCCCCTGATAAGAGCCATTGAGGGGACTCATAGACAAGGAAAGCACTGTCATACTTATTTATCATCTGAATGGCATGAATAGTGATACGGTTTTGCTGGTTAGCATGTGCATGAGGCAGGGGTAGGTTCATTGATAGCTGTGATTACAGGAAGGAGGAGATGAAAGAGGGATGTTTGGGGACTGAATCACTGAAAACAGAATATTGGGGCTGACGGTGATAAAATGCAAGCATTTCACAAAATCTATGCATGCTGTACAAGAGGTAAACCTAAAAATAACCAATCCTCTTTAAAATGCAGCACTGGTTTATGAAGCTGTAATCTAGATGAACACTGCGTAAGGTATATGACAGTGTAGAGAGAGAGTAGAAAATTCTAGTTTATTTGTATCTTTATGACTCTGAAGATACACGTTGCCTGCAGTTGACTTCTGCTTGTATTACATTTTCCTGGGTATTTCATGCAAGTCCAGTTTGGTGCCTTATCATTTAACCAGCTAATCAAGCATTATGTATGCCTGCTGAATTTTTATTCTAAATCTGCTTAGAGCCAAATAAAATCTTATGTGTCGTTATTGCTTTACAGACATACATAAGATGTGTCAGGTCATTGCAGTGGCAGTGAAATTAAATGAACGCTTTGCTCATTTACATCATCAGTGAGAGTAAATATCCCACTAACTTGAAAACATGCAGTGATGCAAAATTTTGTTTTAGCTGAAGTAAGAAAGTGTTGCTGCTGCCCACAGTCTCATGAGAGATTGCGAGCACTTATATTTTCAGCCTTTAAAAACATTTAATATAATGTAATGTGTTTAATTGTCTGCAATGATTACCTCTCCATAACTATTCTGTTCGTAATAGACATTTTAAGTTTCCCAAATGATTACAAATGTGACAAAACTCTTAACATTTATGGTTAGACACAACATCAGTAATATTGATCCATACAGCAGAACAACAGGAATTATGTCTTTTGTCTACATGTGATTGTATGGTATGGTTACAACAGGTTATGGCTTTGTAAGTTGGAGCTCATAAAATGTTACGCATTTATGACACAACATTCGGAACCAATGTGCGTGCATGTGTGTATACAGAGACACGTCTAGACTCATCTCCTGTATGTAAAGTAAAATACATTTCAGCATGCCCATGTAGTGCAGGGATTAAAATGTCTAAAATGTGTTTGAATTCCAATAATTTCTATAATTCCAATAGTCTCACTGACACAAAAACTAAATTTTTTGTTGCGTTTGACAAACAGGATATCTTTGCAATGTTTTCTCCTCCTCTGTCTTGTGTATTAGAACTCCTCGCTGGCTCTGCAGAGGCAGGCGCATTGCTGTGATTTGGTGTGCTAGGTTGCTACAGGCACTCTGCTTCATGTTTTGAAGCTACGCTTTCTTCTTCTCTTTAAATGTCTATTGGAATTGAAGCGTAGATGTGATAAGAGATGTGTCCTCCGATAGTTCAATATTAAAAGTAACAGCACTGCTTGTAAAATGTGATTAGTTCTTCTGCAAGGTAAGCATTTTATTGTTATATTACGAGTGCTGAAAGTTCCAGTGTAGCAGCGAGTATGTCAATATTAGCCTTTGTAAATGTTCATTATTTATGCTGAATCGTTTTTGGTTAATAGTATTAACTAGTGCTCTTGGATTGTTACCCTGAATGCTTTAGTATTACTCAGCATAAGAGGCGGTGTGCCCTGTAGTTTTAGACAATATTACAAGAACGGTGGATTTATATGACCTTTCAAGTGGAATCAACACCAACACATCAGAATACCTCATTGACTGAATAAAGGCTAATAGTGTTGCTAGCCATAGCGTTGCTTGTTGACTCTCAGGTCACAATTTGTGATCCAACTGTAAACAAAGAACAATTCAATTTAATCAATTAACCAATTAATTAATCGATTAATCAATTAATTAGTCTAAAAAATGTTTCATTCTAGCCTGGCCTGGTTCCAGTTAAGCTAGTTTTCATGTTTTAATTGACTAGTTATTGCAATTTGACACAGCTGCACTTATTGTCAAGTCAGAATGTAGAAATTTCCTCAACTTAAAGGCTCAACACGCCATTCCAGTCAACATACATTATGTCATTTTAAACTGTGGCACAATATTTTCATAGAAGAGAATATTTTCTAGACAAATGCTAGTTGTCTTGCCAAACAGAAAAAAATGTATTTGTTAACTTAGCATTGATAAGACATACTGTGTATAGTGTTGGACCAAAAAGCTATTTGACTTTGGTATCGATACCAGCTTTGGTAGTGCGGCATTGATATCTAATCAATACTTTTGGTGACTTGTACCTTAACAGCCCTGTTGAGTTGTTTTGCTTCTTTTGAACTACTTTCATATTTTCTTTGACTGGCAAATGCTTCTGTAACAGTAGCGCTAACTAAGGGATGCAGCTGCAGCATTTTGTGTTCTGTTTCTGTTCTCTACTTGTGGATGAGGAAAGGATTAATGAAATGACATGTAAAATGTTTTTTATATCATGAAATAATACAGGCCTATTCAGGAATTAAATCATCAGCAACAGCCTATTTTTCTAACCTTATCAGTGAAATGTGCATAGATTAATCACTCTATTCAATGTAGCTGCAGATTCTGGGATTAATTTGGCCCTGGGTGTTATAAAACCTTGTGGGGTCCATTTACTGTTAGTCACTGGAAAACGGTAAAATAACAAATTTGCATGTAGGCTAAATAAATACTAAATATGAATGCAAAATGTAATAACTGCTCATTTACGCTGGTATTATGTTTGTTATCTTTGAACTCCTTGTATAGATCAGAGTGAGCATGGGACTGATGTTTAGCGAGGTTTGATGTGCTAACTGGGGTTGTCTCGTCTGTGGTTTCAGCCTTTTCATTTGGTTTAAATGCAAAATAATTTTGTTTCTCACCTCCACAACTTGGCTTGTCAACTAGTTGCGGGCAGCGAACAACATTCGCATTACCAGTGGTTTCCATCTCTCTGTTACCATGCTAAGTTTGAAGCTAAGCTAGCAAACTATGTTGTGAATCAAAACTCCTTTTTCTCTCTGGTCTGGCCAAAAATACTGATTTTAAGGTGTTTTTCTATTCATTTAATTGTAATGTGTATCCTAATCATATGTACTGTTTGTTTGTTTGATCACAGAAGGAATGGCTTTGTCTGAACTGCCAGACTCAGCGGGCATTGGTTGGACAGCTAGGAGACTCAGGAAAAATGCCCCATCCATCACCTACACCTGGCAAGCCAGAGACAAAACCTACACCTGCATCCACAGAGGCAGATACGACACCTGCAGCAAAAAAAGAACAGCCCAGAATTGTTCCTGCAAAAGCAGAGCCGGCACCTGCTCCTGCCAAGGTGGCACCCACAGTCCCACCCCCACAAACAGAGCTCACAGACAAACCCACAAAAACAGAACATGCATCTGCAGCCAGAGAGACAAGACAAGCTACAGTGGCTTCCCCAGAATTCAAGCCCAAAACCACACTGACACCAACAGCTTTAAAGGTTTTACCTGTCAAATCAGAAAAGCCTTCAATGCAGGAGCCCAACACGCCCACTGTGGACATAGAAACACCAAAGGCTGAACTGACTGATGTCCCCCAAACTGTGACAGTGAAAAGCAAGGGAGATGCAGTGAAAACTAAGATCCCTTTGACAGTCATTTGTAAGGATGAAGATTCTAAACCTGACCTGCCAAATGTTAAGGCTGAAGCAGATGTAGCTGCAGCTTTTGCCCCTGGGGCTGAAGCTGTGGCTGTCCCCACTTCCTCAGTTACTTGTGAGGTTTCTTCTGTTGAAGTTACACTTTCCTCTGAAACAAAGCTTCCAACAGAAGTCTCTCCTCAGAGTAAGATTGGAAAAGAAGTTCAGTCTGATGCCCACCTCAAACTGACAGAGCCGGCAAAACCATTACACATGTCAAGGGAGGTCAAAACAGAGCCACAGACAGTGGGGGAACCTGAACCAGTCACAGCAGCTGAAAGCAAGAAAGTGGCGGATGAGCTGCTGGAAGAGATCACTGAAGTCTCTTCATCTTTAGAGGACCAACCCATAACCACCAAGACCATTGTCATAAAAGTAAGAATGTGTCCTATATATTAGACTAGAAATACTGTATTGATAAATGTTTAACTTAACCTAAAAATCACACACACACACACACACACAGCCACTCACTTGTTTTTTGGTCCAGATCATGGTACAATTTTACATATGTGTTGTGTTGCTGCTCTTGGGAACTTCTTAAAAATGTTTCCGCTTCTTCAAACGTGACATACAGCTATTCAGTCATTGGTTGTGTGTAGGAAAGGTCAGATCCCAGGTAGAGCGTGTTGCTCAAGGTAGTGCAACCGAAAGGCTGAGAGGCTCCTCTTAGCTCCTTAGAAGAGACTTTTCCACTCTACATGGTGCAGATTTACCACTGCTCATATGTAATAGGCCTGCACGATATTGGAAAAAGTTCATGTTACAATATCTTTTATTTTTGCAATAATATTTGCAATTGACCTCATGTAACGCATGCATAACTTTTTGGAAAATCTGTCTTGTTGTGTCCTCCTGTTGTTAGTTGCATTCAGAGCATTTTTGTAGTTGTGCTGTTGTTCTCGTAATCACCACCAGTGGTCAGTGTAATGTTAGGAGGTGTGTGTAACTAGTTGGTCAACACAGGACACAAGTACACAGAGGGAGTTCCGGGCCAAGTAAGCAAAGCTAGCTAAATAACGCACTATGCTGTATGATATACGCTATTGTTTTCCTTTAATTCAAGTTTTGTGTTCCAGTTATCTTCTGCTTGCTTTGTTTACAAGTCTACATATTACACACCATGTACCGTGTGTGGAGGTCTGGTTTGAATGAAAAACTAAGATTGAAATGGTAGATAAATGGTTTTTTTTTAGTAAACAGCTAACAAGCTAAGCTTAACTAACAAGAAAACACTGCATGGCTTGAGTCACTCTTGTGAGGCGTCAAAGTATAACAATGGACACAATTTTTCCATTTATGCATGCTTGGTCCTGGCACTTTCTTTAAGGCACTCTTTGTTTACAAGGCCAGGTTTTATGTTTAATACTCTGGACACTGTTAATGGTGGCTAACTTGGTGGCTAAATAGTCCCTGTTTGTCTCTTTCTCTGTACGCCCTGTCTACACTATTTTGTCTATTTCATTTCATAATTATTAATGCTGAAGTTAGCTGCTGTTATTGACCCGTTGTTCTGTAGAGCGTGTCATAAGTCAGCAGCTTCTCTCATATGCCATAATGCCATTCTATTTGATGGAACTGTTGTGTAGCAGTCACACAGCAGCGTCGCTACACTGCCAGTGTGAAATGGGTGTAACAACATGCACACTAGAGACCAGCAGCAAGATCAGGACCTTTTTTAGGCCTGTCACTGACCACAGTGATGTGAACATTGCGTGTTCAAAAAAAGCGACATCAATGCTGGTATTGCACATCATGCAGGTGTAAGCAGTTGCAAGTAACACACTGTATTGAAAAAGCAATAGAGTGACTAAAATATACTGTAAATGCTCATGTAAACTACAGATACTACCCAAAATACCTATTTCTTTTACACCACTCCTTATTTTAATGTCTGTGTTATTTGGTTATTTTTCATTTGTTTGTTTGTTGTCAAACATCTGTATCATGTTCAGAATAACTCTGAATGAAATGTTGTCAAAATTTCAAAAACAAGCTGATAACGGTGTTAATTCTGGCAGATAGTGTGTGTAATCAATGAGGGGCAAATTTTTGATTGCTTTCTTCTTGTCTCTCCGTTTTAGGAGCAAGATGAGGTCAAAAAGAAACCTTTGAAAGATATCAATGAGCAGACCACAGGGAGTCACCCAGTGAAACTGGAAAAAACAGCTGTGACAGTTTTTGACATGAAATCCAAGGTTGAAGAGGCCAGTGAAGATCAACCCCAGATTTTACCCATATCACAAGAAGTGAAAGACATACAGGTGTTCAGTGATACAACTATACATGATGCAAAAACAGATGCACCAGTAAATGAGGTTAAAACAGAGAGAAGACGTCTAAGTTTCCAAGCAATGGAAGAAAGCAGTGAAAGTGAGCTCACACCCTCACCTCAGGTTCAGAGGAGGAGGCTAAAGGTTGGAGCTATTGCATCTAGCAGTGAGGACATCAAAACTGAAAGTGCTGAATCATCCGTGGAGGATGAAGAATACATCCGCAAGCAGATCATGGGTATGGGTGATGAGGAAGAAATGTCTGAGAAATTAGAAAATGAGAACGATATCAATGAAGAAAAGATAGATAATCCTCTAGTAACAGTGAAACCACTGTCAAGAGGTAGCACATATAATGAGGACAGCCTAGCCAGGAGAAAATCCCTTCCAAAAACAGATACTACAAACATTCAAGAGATTTCTGACACTGTAACTGGCACTAATTTTAAGAAGGCTTTTCCAGTGCTGAGACAGAGACAAAGCACTGATGAAGAGGTAGAGAGCATCACTGAATCTTTGTCTAAAGGGTCATCAAGCATTCAGGCATCTAGCTTCACTCCAGGTTCTTCACCAACATCAGCCTCATCTCTGGAAGAGGACAGTGATAGCAGCCCCAGTCACAGGAAAGTCAGTGGCGATAAACAGCATCGGAAAGGTAAGCACAGGCAGCCAAGCCAACCTCTCCCTACCATTGAGGACTCATCTGAGGAAGAGACAATGAGAGAGGAACAGGATATCTTAAGAGAAGAGGAAACTTTAAAAGATGAAAAGAAAATTGCCAAAAAGTCAAAGAAAAGCAAAGATGAATTTGACCAAATGCTTTCCTCGCCTAGTTCTCATCTGTCCACAACTGAGGAGGTCTCCCACACAGAGGATCTGAAAGAGTCCAGTGTCTTTAATGAAGCGAGTCGAACATCTGGTCTTAAGTATTCTTCCAGTATGGAATCAGAACCAGAGTCAAGGTGGGCTGTACAGAGGGGAAGTAAACCATCACCGACAGTGATACCATTTTCGCCCTCTGATCAATTTAAAGACAAGGATACTGTGACAAAATCATTAAAGAGTGCAGATGAAGCATATGAGGAGATTATTCAAAAGGCTAAAGCTATTCCTGGGGAGAGTCCTCCTGATATTGAGCCACTCTATGGGGGAATGGCAATAGAGGACTATCTTTATGAATCCTTAGTTGAGGAGCCTGAAGTTAACATCAGTGAACCTGAAGTTGAAACCCAAATGGATGCTGACTCTGAACCTATCAAGAAACTCAGATCTCCAGAGGAGGTTTATGAGGAGATGATGCAGAAGAAGAGAGAACTCATGATGATAGAGCAAGAATTTCAACAGGCCCAAAGTGCCATTGAATCTACATCATTAGTGTCTTCAGTTACTGTGCCAGTGTCAGTTGCTGAGACCTGTGTGGTGACCATATCTCTAGAAGAGTCATATATAGCCGGAAAAACTGATATGTCTGATACGGGCACTGAAACTTCCAGTGAAGAGCCTGTAAAGAAAAAGAAACGGCCAGCTCCGCCACGTCCATCTGAACCACCTAAACGAACAGAGGGAGTTGCTCCAAGTCCTCCAAGTGGCTCTATAGGTTTTGTAAGGCCCATGATTCCTCAAGACCCTGCCCTCAGAAAGGCACTGTTTCCAATACCAGACCTCAAAATTACCCAATGTTCTTCTGGGGAGGAAGAGGATGACAGTCTTGTAGAGGAGTATGGTGTTGGCATTTCTTCTGACATTACCCCCAGCGATGAATCTGACACTAAGGAAGATCCAAGTATTAGTCCACCTTTATCTGAAACTGCTGATATTGAGCCTATCAGTGTTGTCTGTGAAGTTCCAGAACCTAAACCTATTCCAACGCCAATTTCAGCACCAGAATTAACCATGACACCTTCCCCCATATCACCAGTATCTCCCCCAACTTCTCCAGCTTCTCCAGATTCCAGCTTAGCTTCCAATGCCACATCCTCCTCACCGTTGCAGGCTCAAACACCTCTGTCATCAGACTCAACCCCACTTTCTACACCCACTCCACCAACTTCATTTGTAACACAATCACTACCTGAGATTTCTCCATACTCAGCTGCAGTTATATCTCCTAGTCAGAGCTTGGTCTCTGGCCTTACTCCAGCTACAGTTGTAGTTACAATACCAGATGTGGTGTCTGATCCATGCAAAGTTCAAACAACTGCACCTGTTCAAGTTAAGGCTTCTGTGCCCACAACTCCAACCCCAGTTCAGACACCTGCCCCTGTACCAGCTATAATTCAAATGCCAGACTTGGTTTCATCTCCATCTCAGATGCCTGTTGCAGTTCCAGCTGTTGTGCAGGTGTCAGCTCCAAGTCCAGTACCTGTTGTAGTGTCAGCTCAACTTACAGCCCCAGCTATAGCAAGTCCATCTAAAGGCACCACTGCAGCTTCGTCCCAGGTTGTTGCTGCTCCTGTCTCTCTGGCCTCATGTGCTGGCCCAGTCATAGTCCAGATGCCTGACTTGGTCTCAACTACATCTCCAATTTCAACACAATGCCCACTACCAGTCTCTGCACTAATAACCCCACCAGCGCAAGCTAAAGTAGTACACTCAGTCCCTGTTCAAACAGCTGTCCCACCAATTACCCCACTAGTGGTCTCGGCTCTGCCTTATTCAGCCAAAGTGCCTGCACCAGCTCCATTATCGACTACAGTTATCAAAAAGAAAGTCCCACCCCCTCCTCCCCCTCGATCCACTTCAGTTTCATTGCCTGAGACTGATGCAGAACTTGTGAGGACTATTCAGCATGTCTCCCCTACAATGGCTATTGGAACCTCAGCAACTGGACAGCCAATGCAATCTGTAGTTGTGGATATACAGCCAAGACTAGGGGACATACAACCTGAAAGTGCAGCAGTACCGCAAATATTGACCCCAACCAGGCAAGGGCATGTAGTCATCATTGTACCCAGTGTAGAAAAGGCATCTCTGCCCAGCCAAAATAAACAAGATGTAGCTAACACAACAACAATAGCCTCTACTGTTCCTCCGACACCAGTAGAAGCAGAAAACAGTCAAATGGTCACACACCATGTGGTTGTCAGAATGCCCCCCTTTCCCATACCTAATACTGACATACCCAGCTCAGATACTGCTTCAGTATCTAATAAGGTGTCAGCAGTGAAAAGTACTACAGTAATAATACCTGTAGCAGATACACCTTCACCTCCGCCCACCACATTACCCAAGCCAGCTGCTTATCCAAAGCCACCTATTGATATGTCTGCAACAGTTGCTACTACAGTAGCAGTAACACACGTTTCTATTATGACGGCTGACATTAGTCAAGCAGCCAAGCCTCCACCCATACCCCCAAAACCATTATCAATTCCAGCTGGGCTGGTTTTTAGCCATAGACCAGGGGAGAGTGTCAAACCCCCTCCTCCTCCTGTGGCCCCCAAAGCTGCAACACTGCCCAGGACTAGGGAGCCTCCGAATGCTCTGTCATTAAGCCTGACCCGACCTGTGGAGTCGAAGTTGAGTGCAACATCTCCAAAGTCCCCTCTATCTCCTAGACATTCTAAATGTTTGCAAACATATGTGGTAATAACCCTGCCATCTGAGCCAGGCTCACCAACAGAGGGAATAACAGTGCAGGCCCCTGTAAGACGAGGTTCTATCCCATCTACAAAATTGCCAGGGGTACGAACCACACCTTCTGAGCAGAAAACACCCACTGAAGTCATCTCAGCCCAGACTACAGTTCAGAGAGCATCAGTCCCTGCTGTGCGGCATCCACCTCCAATAGCTGTGGCTACAACTGCTCCCACTGAAACAGTTGCTGTAAAAGCCCAAGCCAGGCGAGATTCCATTCCTTCAACAGTACAACCACCACTACCACTATCTATGGCTGATGTTAGGGCAGAGTCATCAGGTGAGGAGCTACCCATTCAGGCATACAGTGTACCTCTTCCAATTAAGAAACCGTATGTCCCTACAGTTGCTCAACAACAACCCCTTTCTCAGCCATTTCCAACTGTGCCACTAACTAAACCAGTATCTGAAGTCATCACAATACCTCCAGAGCCAGATATTTCTATTCAACCACTTGATATACAAGTCACAGCCAGAACAAAATCTATACCTTCTATTAGTGACCATCAAAGGACAATGTCTGGGGTCATAGCAGTTCTGCCACAGGTTTCAGCAAAAGTGGCAGTATCTGCAGCCCCAGTTCTAACGGCACCTGCACAGCCAAAGCCTCTTACAGAAGCTGTTGCAGTACTTGTGCAGCCCGAAGAACAGTCAGAAGCACCTGTTTCCCATGAAAGTCCAGCATCACAAGTTGTAATGGAGGACTTCACTGAGACAGTCAGACCACCATTCCCAATAGTGGTTTGCCAATCTCCTGCTCAACGTCAATCCACAGTAGCTGAAGCAGTGAGCCACTCCACAGAGCAAGCAATGCTTAAAGATTTAAACAATGCCGAGACTGTTGTTGAACTACCATCAGCAGCACAAACTGGTCATCCTTTAGAAGTTTTGCATGTAGTGATACCGCTGCATACACAGCATCAACTTCCTGTCACTGAGGTGGCATCCCTCCCGACACAGTTTGAAATGCCTACAGAGGTTATTATCCCTGAAACAAATTCTAGGCTACCAGCAGTACCGACAATATCTACAGTATCTCATCCTTTAGCTGTTGTTGCAGACATTATCACACCTGGAGCAACTGAGCTCCCAATAGCAAGTTCAGTTGCTAAGATAACACCAACTGTTGTTGGTTCTGAAGCCAATAAAAGGCCAGAAGTACCTATTGTTACCTACATCCCACAGGCCTATGGAGCGATTCCACCTGCAGTTCTGCCAGATTATGTGACCCCCCTGGAGGTCAGAGCCATGCAGCCTGAACATGATAAGCCTGTGGAGGTTATACCAAAGTATGTTGATGTTGGAAGAGCTTCAGTGCCATCACATGACATGCAGCCTCTGGCAGTCAGTGGAATTATGGCTGTTCCACCACAATATGAAATGCCACCTGAGGTTATTACAACAGAAGCAACCACTAGTAGGAGGAGAACATCTATATCATCCATAGTACAACCACCATACATCTCTAGTGAGATATTAACCTATTCCACAGAGTATGAAACTCCCACTGAGGTGGTTGCAACCGAGGCCTTTGCTATCACCAGGAGAGATTCCATAACCATGCAACAGCCATTTCCATTAGGACAAGTAATAAACCTGCCAGCTGAAAAAGAAGTTCCCATTGATGGTTATGCTGCTCAAGTATCCTACAGGAGAGGGTCTGTTCCTTCAGGAGAACAGCGGTCACAGGCTCAGTCATATTCATCAGAATATGATCTACCTCTGGAGATAATAACCACTGAGGCTTACACCAGGAGATCTTCTATACCTACTGCTAAGGACATTCAACAAGCTGTTTCTGTGGCTCCAATCACCGTCACTAAAATTCAGCAAGAGTCGATCGAGAGCCAGGAGATTCGTGGACCAGAGAAGGTGGTTTCTAGTATGAGTCACATGTACTCCTCTTCCATCTCCACCTCGGGTCAGCCTCCTGAAAGTCTTCCCAGTCTGGTCACTCAGGTTGTCACCACTGAGGTTCAGAGGACTACTGTGTCTGTTGTCCATGAAAGGCTACCACAGGTTCCTCCACCAAGTGTAGCAATTACTATACAACCAGATGTAGCGAAAGTTCAACCACTACCAAAACAGAATGGAAAGACAGTTTATCCTGGTGACGTTATTGATTTACGTACCATGAAAGTTGGTGTAAAGATGACTGATCAAGGCATGGATCTAACACCACCTGAGTCATGTCGTCAGTCTGTTTGCAGTGACTCTAGTGGCCGTCAAATCACAGCAGTGCAGCCTGAGATCGTGAACCTTAGTGCCGAGATCATCCCTGCTACAACATTATCTGTTGTCACGGACAGCATCACCATAGTCACATGCACAGCCACCATTGCCTCATACAGCAGCACTCCAACAGAGAAACCTCTGGATTTGCAGGGCCCTGTTACTTCACTGCCTCTGCCTCTCACCACGTTCAAGCCCTTTGAACCGCTGGCACAGATTGTATACAGGCCTGTGAATTCTCAGCCTGTTGTCAGTGCTGTAGCATCCACAGTTCAAGACATGCCCATGAATCTTTCTTTTGGAACTCTTGTCTCCTCAGAAGGCAAGCAACCAGTGACTTTAGCCCCAGCAACAAACACTTATGGCAGTCCTGTTCTTTCTCTAGAAGCCATGGATCTTTCAAATTACAGACCAGTTA
This sequence comes from Lamprogrammus exutus, assembly GCA_900312555.1. NCBI lineage: Eukaryota > Metazoa > Chordata > Actinopteri > Ophidiiformes > Ophidiidae > Lamprogrammus > Lamprogrammus exutus. The sequence goes on from OMOW01109721.1 coordinate 14,642, forward strand.
GAGCTATGGTAGCTTTGTCTGGCACAAGCCCAGGAGTGGTGACAACATTGGTAGAGGATGACGGCACCCCAGTTGACCTGACAGCTGGGAGGAGGAGTGTCTGCTGTGATGTCATCTACAAGCTGCCATTCACAGGAAGTTGCAGAACACAGCCCCCTGTTACAACCCAGCCTGACAATCATGGCTACAAAGATGACCACTATCAATACGACAATGTTGGAATGTATGGTATCAAAGGAATTAATGGTATAAAAGCCTCAGCGTCTGACACCAACATGATAGATGTAGGACTGCTCCCCTATGATCCCAATATTGACTATGACTATCTCAATGGATCTTCAGATGGCGCAGTAGACCTCACTGCTGCCAGAATTTCTGCCGGTGAGTATGTAACACTTGTTGATTATTTGAATGGCAGGTATAGAGTGCCATGCTGTGTGTGTCTATATTATGGCTTTAGACTTGAAACCTGCATGCTCCTGTCTCCCATTGATTACATTGCTAATGTTTAATGTGCATGTTTTATTTATTGTAAAATATTAATGTGCCTGTTTATGTCCTGTCCCTTTTCTTCATACAGATGCATGTGTGTGCCTTCGTGTTCTCCCACAGTATTTTGGTTTTGCATAATGCTAGCCAAAATGACTGCAGAGATGCATGTGCAACAGCTTTCTGTTCAAATTCAAGTGCATGACTTTCATTCATATATAGTTTTTCCTCAAATGAAATGTATTTTATGGACTAAAACCAATATTTTTGGGCTTATTATGGCAGGTAATGCTCTAGACTACACCGGCAAAGCTGCCAGAGCCCACCCTGGGAAGACTACTGCTCCATACTCCCAGGCCCATGCAGCTGGGTTTGGTATAAATAGTTCTCTAAGAACCTCAGATGGAATAGTGTACTCCTCTGTATCAGCCCCAGTGCCATCTACTTATGCTATTACCAGTCAGCCAGGCTCAATTTTTAGCACCACCTTACCCCACACATCAACATTCCAGAGCCAGCAATTGCCACATCCATATGGCTTCATACCCACTACAGACCCAGGTCAAATCATTCCTTTTGACGCAGGGCTGCCTAAGGAAATTCTATCAACAGCTTTAGCTGACATCATAACGGGATACACAGACATGTACTCTGACACTGCCCTGGAAGCAATTGCTGCGTCTCTGGATGCTTTAGCCTCTTCTCCAATATTCCCTGGCTTAGACAGCACAAAGATGGCCCAGTATCAGATGGAGAGAGAGTTTCTAGAGCTAGAGAAGCTTAAGCAGCTATGTCTTGCTGAGGAGTTGGAGTGGGAAAGGCAAGAAATCCAGCGTTACCGTGAACAAGAGCAGCTGATGGTTCAAAGGGAACTCGAAGAGCTTCAGGCTCTGAAACAGCAGCTCCTCGTGCAGCAAGAGGAGGAGCACCATGCCCATATGGTGGCACAGCAGGAAACCTATGCCCAGCAGAAAGAGCAACTGCAGCAGATCCAACAGCTCCAATTACAACTTCAGCGCCAGCTAGATGAGCACTATGGCACAGCTGGAACCACAGCAAACCTTCTAGATGCCAAATATGCAGGGGTAGGGGACAGTGGCCAGTATTGGCCTGTGAAAGATGAGCCTACAACTCCATCCACAGGGACCCAGTTAGAGGACAGTCAGGGCCAGATTCATCTTGTTAAGAAGCTTCAAGCTGATCAGGACACAGGGAAGAAAATAATTGATAGTGGAGTGCAGACAGATGATGAAGACTCAGCAGAGAAGCAGTATGTAGGAAGAAGAAAGAAGAACAAGAGAAACATTGAAAGCACACCTCAAAGTGAAGATGAGGACCAGGATGAATGGGATGCACCCACAAAAGCTCGACGCCGCTCTCGAAAACATAGCAGTGATGGGAAACATGGCTCCAAAGTTTCTAGCATTGCTATCCAGACAGTGGCAGAAATATCTGTTCAGACTGACCACTCTGGAACTATCAAAAAACCTAATGTTCAGATGGACACCAAGGTGGAAATCATCAAGCACATCTCTGCCCCAGAGAACTCCCAGCGAGGAGGCAGTCTGAGCTGTCAGACAGACTCAGAAAGAAAGCATTCACCAGTTGATGTGAGCTATACCACACATCTGACAGCAAACATCCCCTGTAAATATAAAGTTTTGCATTCCCCAGTCTCTCCATTGTCCCCTGAGAAGGCACTTAGAGGCCAGAGAATGTTAACTGCTGACCCAAGCAGATTTTCCTCTGGTCCTCGGATACTGAAGGCTGGTCAGAAGTCTCTGTCTGATCCTAAATCCCTTAGTCCTACCACAGATGACAGGATGGCCGGATACTATGCCGACAGTTACTCAGTAAGTCATTGCAAAATTTAACTCTCAAAAATAACTCTCTCTATAACTGTCTTGCTGTTCTGCAAAACAAAACTAAACGTAGTGAAATATTTTCAATGCTTAATCAAATGTATTGTTAATAATCACCTGGTGATTAACAGAGTTACGATTTGGGTCCGTGTTCTAGGGTCGAGGATCTTCCTCTGGTACAGGTAAAAAGGTAAAGCGGACACTACCAGACCCCCCTCCTGAGGATGAATCTCTGACAGGCCGGCAGGGCTACAGCACCAATTCTGCACGCCGCCGTCTTGCCCGCAGTACAACAATGGCCCGGGCAAAGATCCTGCAAGACATTGACAAGGAACTTGATCTGGTGGAGAGAGAATCCTCTAAACTCCGTAAGAAACAGGCTGAGCTGGATGAAGAGGAAAAGGAGATTGATGCCAAGCTTCGGTGAGATTATTCAGATCTGAGATACGCATTAATGCGGATTCAGCTTAAAGTTTTATTCAAACCCCTTGCCATTAATTAATTAACCAATAACGACAGGGATAAATAAATGCAGTACATATGTTGTAAATGGATTACAGCCACTATCACTGAATCCTCCCCTTCCCTATTATTCCTAATTCATCTGCATGATTCCACTCTCACCTCTCCACTTTGATAGCTTATGGGCTAAAAGGCTGCCTTGACATCACTCAGTGAGACCTCTCTACACTCACACATGGTAAAAAGGTACTACTGTGTGAGCACCTGGAACATTATTTGTGTCTTGGAATATTATCTTAATAAAAAACAATATATGCGCTAATTTTTCTCATTACTGCAGGTACTTGGAGATGGGTATCAATCGTCGTAAGGAAGCCTTGCTGAAGGAGCGAGAGAAGAGAGAGAGGGCCTATCTCCAGGGCGTGGCTGAGGAAAGAGATTACATGTCAGACAGTGAGGTCAGCAACATCAGAGAGGACAGGGGTGAAGGACTGGAGAGACCAAGGACAGCTCCCCAGTCTGAGTTTGACCAATTCATCCCCCCACAGATCGGAAGAGCA
>OMOW01109738.1:0-14620 GCA_900312555.1 Lamprogrammus exutus
TCATTCTTAGCTCTACCCTGTGAATCATCTTTTCACTTAGTTTGTTTGATTTCATATCCACATGTACTCCCTGACACATTAAGAGGTAATTCATAAACTACACACTAACTATGAAGGACCATGATAACTGAAGCTCATTCATAAAGCTTCCCTTATGTTAGTGCTGTGTACTCACCATGAATGAGGGAACATGGTGCTCTGCCCTTACCAACATGTTAAATCTGGCTCTTTTTTATTAATTACCCATAGGGATACGGTTGCCATGACTTCAGCACCTTGGACAGCGTGATGTGAGCACTCTGCATATTCAAGACATGCTGGAATGTTTTAGTAATGTTCAAGTGCAGTGTATACTGTATGTGCACTGATGATTTCATTTCTGCCAGGAACATTTCTGCCCTCGTTAAGTCCACCCCACCCCCCTCTTTTCAGAACCTACTGTTCAGCACACGTTCTCTCAGCTTTGGACTTGAATGTCTTTGACATTTTATTGAATTACGTTGTTTCTGAATTATTATATTTTACTCTATTGGGCTATTGCCACTGGCCATTATAATATCAATTTATAGTGATGCCTGTAGGGATTAATCATACTTTAACAGTGTCACAGATATATTTCACAGTGGCTCATTAAGAAGTTTTACTTTTGCTCTACTGCCAGGCTCACAGAGAACCAGCATTGCCAAGCCACATTGGCTGCCTGACATCCATAAATGTGGCAGGCTGGTAGCTGTTTGGACTACGCAACTGAATTTTTGCTGCACAATCCTTTGTACAGGCTTTTAACATATCTGTAGACATGCACTAGCTGTCTCAGCACAGCACACACATCACAATATAACACACCATGCAGTATCACAGTTCAAGGACAGTTATGTTTACACATAGCACCGTATCAGCATGTCACATTACAGCATAGGGCAGCATTAAACAGTGTAACCACAATTTTTCCTAGCTGAAAAATGGTCTTTGGAGGGGAACTTTAATTTTTGTTTCATTCATCTCCATTATTTTACCGGGTTAAGTTGGTTGAGAACATGTTCTATTTTACAACAATGACCTGGCCAAGAGGCACAGTGACCAATCACCTTTCTGATGTCTGCCCCTCTTTGGCCTTCATCTGGTCCAACATTGAACATTATGATGCTCAACTTGGACCTCTGTTGGCTGCTTGCCTCTGCCTCACTAATTTGTGAGGCCATACTTACAAACCCCAATTCCAAAAAAGTTTAGAGGGTGTAAAATGCAAATAAAAAACGGAAAGCAGTGATTTGAAAATTCTCTTTTACCTATACTTAATAGAAAACGGTACAAATACAAGATCATTATAATTAATGTTTTAACTGATCAACTTAATTTATTTTTGTAAATATACACTCATTCAAAATTTGATGCCAACAACACCTTTGAAAAAAGATGGGACAGGGTCAATGTAAGACTGGGAATTTTGAGGAATGTTCAAAAAACATTCCACAGGTTAATAGGTAACAGGTGATGCAATCATTACTGGGTATAAAATGAGCTAAATTAAAGGCTCTGTCGTTTACGAGCAAGGATGGTTTGAGGTTCACCAATTTGCATAAAACTGTGTGAGCAAATATGCCAACAGTTTAAGAACAATGTTTCTCAACACATGATTGCAAGGTATTTAGGGATTTTGCCATCTGCAGTCCATAATATTATTACAAGATTCAGAGAATCCAGAGAAATCAAGAAATAATAAAACAAAGGTCAAGGCCGAAAACCACCTCTGAATGCCTGTGATCTTCCAGACCTCAGACGGCTCTGCAATAAAAACCGGTATGCTTCTGGGATGGATGTCACCACACGGACTCAGGAATACAAACCGTTGCCATCTAGACGATGTCTTTTTCAGGGACGATTCACCTCTGGCTGTTACACAACAACAGTCTTGTTCTCTTTACTCTCTATTTTGATTGCTTGTTTGGCGTTGAATTTAGCTCTATGTTACACATAAGCACAAAAGACAAAATACTTTACTATCACAGCTGCTGTGGTGCGGATTGTGACGAGTGATTTTTGACCAGGTCTGGACGGACCAGTGCCTGTCTGTACCTGACTGTTGCCTGTGAACGAGCAGTAGGGAAATCATGCATTTCCAGGCATTGTTGTGTGGATGGCTGACTTCTCTTAAACAATGTAAAAATGGGACTGTGGACAAAGATCGTTTTCACACCTAAACTGAGTTCTCAAAAGTACGCGGGCTACTGTGGATGTTGCTGTGTAGCTGCTTGTGTTAGCATTATGCTAGTGGACCTTTGACAGCATGTAATTCTCTACTAGGACTTTCTTATGATATGTCAACATCACAAATCCTTCATGTAGAGTCTCAGAATGTTAATCTACTAATCTTTGCTCTGTCAATAACAAACGTTAAGCACTTTATATTCATCTTTAATCCCTCAGAGGTGATGGTACTACTCGTCTGCAATCTTGATGCGTGCCATCTGCTTGTTGGATGCCCGCATTTGAACCCCAAAAGTGAAAAAAAAAGATTTAAGTGACATTTTCTCATCCTCGGTTTTTTCGTTTCTTCACTTTGGTGCAGGGGGAGAAGGGTTTGGCCAAATTCTTTTTGCCAAATAATTATCTATGCAGAAAAAACCCTGGTAACACCTGATCATCCATTAGAAAACGCAGCAGTAGAAAGCACAGGGTTGTGCTGCTCTGCTCTTGGTTTGACAGTGAGAGACCGCTCACATTAGAGCCAGATGGGCTTTCATGTTGCCAGATGCTCACATTAAATCTCTTCCCCATTTCTCTCTGTGGAACAGGTGGGCTTGTTTAACTTCCGTCCATCTGTTCGTCCCGTCCCCCTGGAAGTTCACATCCATGGGTTCCCAGGACAGCACTATTGCCCTCGTATGGCCACCATGAACAAGCCCACTTTCCAAGGTATATCATCCACATATACATACAAGACTTACAATTGTTTTTTGAGCATTTATGCAAAAAGTGTTTCCCCTGAAATATAGTCAGCTTGAATATAATATGTATAATTGTGGCTTAAGTGCATGTTATGCATATATATTTAAGTGCCTACTAGAATAACTTTACCAGTTCTCATTTTATTACCAGACCAAAAGAAAATTATGTGCACCCCTGCATAGCCAGTCATGTGAATACGTTTTTTGCCCTTTTGCTGAAATCTTCTGTTTTGCAGTATATTTAAAATTCTGAATGGCCTCAGATCTTAAGACAAAATGTAATCTTGTATTAAGAGAAACTGAATTAACATGCAATACACAGTGCTCAAAGTTATCCAGTAGTCTTATTGCCTATGTTTTTTTTAAAAAACAAACATTTTTTATCAAATTCATTTCAGCGATACGGAGCCATTCTCCAGCCAAACCAGTGCTGATTTTTGTCTCATCGCGACGGCAAACTCGGCTGACCGCCCTGGATCTGATCGCCTTCCTGGCCACAGAAGACAACCCCAAACAGTGGCTGCATCAGGATGAGAGAGAGGTGCACAAATACACAATTCACTATCATCTGCACATAAACACCGGCTGAGGGGCTCGCCGTTGCGTGTCATCAGTCATTGTTTCAAGTGTAAAACAAGACGGATGTAGAGCGTTTGCTGTAGTATTCCTATAGTGTTTTTGAATATATGAACTGATACAAATATTTGCAGGGCTGGAGCAATTTTACAAAGCTTCCACCTCACATCCTCTTCAGTGATACATAATCACTAAAAACACCACTACATAATCACAAAAAAAAAACGATGACACAAAATAATTGTTATAAGAGGAACAAATAAGGACAAAGTAGGAGTGACGTTCACAAACTCCTGATTACCAGTACCATCGAGAATCAATTTTTTTCCAAACCATGACAGTCTCTGCTTTTATGGAAAGCATGGTGGGAACACATTGTTGTCGAGAAATATTACAGGTCCAAAAAACCCTGGGAATATTAATTAGATAAACTTCATTTGTATACAGTCACAAGTCTGACTGATTCTTTCTATGGTAAGTTTCGGTAGCTTTTCATATTGAGTTCTGAATTGCTGCTTTTTGGATTTTAATGTTTCTTCTGTGTATATGTTATACCATTACTATGAATGGTATAAGATTGAAGATCCTGATTAACTTACCAAATCATCAGATATGTGCCCTTTGTGAATAGTGAAGTAGAACTGGGACACCTGAACACCTCTTCAGGTAATTAATGCTGAATTAACATTTCTTGTAAAATATTCATTTTTAATAATTAGTACTTTTTATTAATTGGACAGCTGTGGGTTAACTTCTCAGTCCATTGTGGTCAGTCCTGGTATTACAAGAGTTTCTCTGTTGTTTTCCTGCGCAAGTTGTCTTGTGGACATGGACTTCATGCAATTTAAGTGTTTCCTGGTGTTTATCAAACAGCAGCGCAGGAGTTACTACAGCTCCCGTCTGGAGCGTACCAAGCACAATGAAAAAGAACATAGGACCCAATTCTGAATAGCGGATAGCTACAGACACTCCAACCTGTTCGCGCAACTCACCTAAGTGCTTAACGCCTCTGATGACCTGAATACGGAAGAGCATAATTTTGCTGTTAAATCAACTTACACGCTTATCTTAACTCTGAATCAGCCTACTGTTTACAAGTGTATTCGACCAGTCGTAATTTCATGTCTATCTGCGAACTTCTTTCAGTACGAACACTTTTGATGAATCCCAGAAATGGTTATTTGAATTTGTTCTTGTGCACAGGATAAGATCAAATTTGTTTGTATGTACATTTGATGAATGAGGCCCATTCGTCACAAAAGCTGACATTCACCACACTTGATTTGTCATACTGTGATCTAGGACCACAGTTTTGGACTGATTTTTTTTTTTGGAGTGTGTGTAAAAATGGTGAAAGAGAGAGTGCACTGTGCCATGTTCACATTGTTTAGTCTGAAGCCCAGATGGTTTCAATTTGATCATATCAAAGGGAGAAAAGAAATAAATCCTCATGTGTGAGAAGCTAAAACCAGAAACTCCTAATTATTAAAAGATAAATGACTAAAACAATAAATAAAATTTGATCAATTAATCAGTTAATCATTTCCACACTATACATTATGCTAAAATGCCATCAGTAGATTCTTCTGGATTCATCAAGAATTGCAGGATATTTAGAATTTGATTATTTTTATACATAAAAGGTTTAAAAAGATGTATAAAAAGATACTGAATATTGAATATTAGGTATTGAGTATTAAATCAGTAATTTTGAGACAAATTGATAATTCAGATAAGTAAAGCATGACAGAAATTTTGGTTCAGATCTGCAAAGAAATCATGTATTATGTTATGGCACAGGGAGAACAATGCTACATTTTGCAACTTTCCAATGTCATGAATTTGATTTAGTAAAACCAGCAGGTTGCTGTGACAAACCAAATATGAAGCGTCTACTGACACATATTGTCCACGTGCACATCCACGTGTGTTCTAGTGATAAATGTGGCAGCCTGCTGCTCCTCTGTGCACAGCTCATTCCCTGCTGTTTGACAGACAGGATCCTGCAGATAGCTACTTATCTCTCCCCGGGTGGGGCTGGGGGGGTCACCCACTGCCCTGTGTCTCCTCTCTGACGTGACAGCTCTGTCTGCCTGCTGCAAACGCACACACACACACACCCCCTTGCCATTTCATCCCCTTTAATTTACACCCTTTTCAGTTAGTTTTACAAATCTTTGAATATTAAGACAGAAACCTGACAATGACAGTTATCTGACAATCTTCCTTTTTGTCTGTAAGGCTCCACCAGTCAAAAATATCAAACTTTTTTCAGATGAACACATCCACGTTCTCGAGAAGATAGTGTTTTCATTAGAGATTAGAGATGTAATATTTTGTGTGTGTTCTACACCTCAGAAATTTATTTTATTTATTTGTTTTATCTCGAAGGACCTTTGAGGAAGAATCCTTACTTATAAAGGTGTCGAGTCACTCACAAAAGTGAAAACAGAACCAACTTCAAATAAGTAAAGGTGATCATAATAAAATCAAAGAATGAACATGAATGAAATTGGCACTTTACAGTGGAGGATCAATGTCTCCTTCTGCAGTCTGAGGAATGTGAGCAGCAAAATATTTCCCATATTAACATGTAAAGAAAGCACTTAATGCTCTTTGTGCAGATGTGCTGTAGAGCAGTCATCAGTTGTGACAAGCTGAATCTGATTGGCTGAGAGAAGCCTCTGTGTTTTCAAGTAGATGATCTGACATTGTCAAACTGTTTAAAAGATACATTATACCTACTGCATATTTCTCAGCTCAGGTCGCACTCACTTTTAAAAAAGTGAAATTTTACTGAAAACCTAATTAATTTCATGGAATTGAACTGGGAACAGAGACAAACAGTGATAGAGCCGGGTGACATCTCTTGGCTGCTTGGTATAAAAATGGACGTTTACAGGAGAGAGGACATATGTTGGGTTTTTTTTGTTTGAGGGTTCATACTGGCAGCCCTGGTTATAAATGATCTACAAATTGATAATTCAAGACTGTAGCGAATCGATTGCCCTCTCCAGCAGCGTATAGTAGCCTTGGTTGGCTGCACTTGAATCATGCAAATGCTCAATACGACTTGAGGTTTCTCCACAAACTGGTTGAAACAGCTTTGAAAAAATAACAATCCACAATGTTTAGAATGATGGAAAAAATTGTATAGTCTTCAAAATGTATTGTTTTCCACACTCACAGAAGAGAACAAGTCTGTGTCACAGTTTAGGACAGCACAGACTAAAAACATAATGTTTAGTCTGGACCTATTGTATAGCTTTCGCCCTCTAAACCCAAAGCCGGTGTGCTGAACTGCGCTAGACTTAAATGTGACCTATGAGAAATACCATCAAGTAATATTACTTGATTTGAAAAACTGCAGCACTATAAAAAGACAGTACACCGTAGACTTTTTTTTTTTACTCCTTGTGCTGACATTTCGGCACTGCTGTGCTTTCTTCAGACGTAAATGTTTGCTCTTAAATGTCATGTTAGTATTGCCTCCTCTTGTGGAGGTTTTAACATGTTCTATAGCAGTAAATTTTAATGTTGCTTCTGACATGTGATTTGCTTTCAGGTAATGATGAGCAATAGCATAGTCATCCTTCTTATGCTGCATAGCTGCCTTATGTTCTGCAATACATAATTTAAGAGCTCTCTTAGTTTGGCCTACGCCAAAGCCATGGCACATGGGCATTTCAGCATATACTGTATATATAACATTAGTAGTATTACAGTTTATGAAGCTATTGATTGGATATTTTTACCTGTTCAGGAGTGAAAGAACACTTTGCTATCGCTCGTATTATCACAGTGTATACAGTTTCCACAGTTGTAGTTGCCCAAAGGTGGATCAGGAAGCCAAGTAATTGGGGTTTAGGGGGCAGCATGGTATGTGTTGTTGTATCACTTATATTATTGGCTCTTTTGAAACAGAATAAAGGAGGTAGTGCTTTGATTTATTTTAACTCACTTGAAAGAATGGACTAGTGATTTTCTCTTTCAGTAGTTTTTCCACATATGTGGGCTGCATCATTGTCAAGTACAGAAACCCTGGACTCTGCCCCTTGGCCGAAATTAACATTTATTTTCATTGTCAATATTTTTCCTGATCTGATTAATCGTTTAGTGTGGTTGAAGTAATGTCTATGAATTCCTTTAGGCTGACCAACAGCTAAAAGGATTCACTCTACACTGAAACACAGTGAAGCAGCACATCATCACATCAATCAGCTGTGGTCTCCTGATTTCTGAGTCTCTGAGTTCTCCTGATTTATATGATTAAAAGTTCATCAAAATTGTCATTGATTAATCAGTATCAATTAATCGAGTTTTACACTCCGACATGAATAGTATTCAAGGTGTAAAAGTGATTTCATCATTTTTATGTTTGAATGAACTAAATTTACAGAAACGGAAACCAGTGGTGGTTCGTGCCCCCAGCTGTTGATGGGACGCATCTTACTGTGATGTCAGACGACCATTGTTAACTTGTGAATTGCTATTACACAGTTTACCATTATTGTATGATCCTACGTAAACCCAGAGTAATCAGAAAAAAGTGACTGGTCACCTGCTGCATAATATGTATGTAGACCCCATATACAGATATGGATGTAGTGTGCATTTTGGGAAACATCCTCATTATCATATTCCTCTGTACAGCACCTGTACTCCTGTCATCACACCTGCATCAACAAAGACTACGTAAAATAAAACAGTGCGTTAGCTTCACTGAATCCAGCTAGCCATTGCCTAGCTGTGTTACACAAACACTAAAAAGTGTGAGTATATTCTCATCCTCCCTCCTTGTATTTCTGATGAATATCAAGGTCATGCTGGTCTTTAATTTGGAGCTTCTCTCTCTCATTTCAGAGAACAATCAAGTGAAGTGATTGTAAAGAATTGTTCTTTGCATCCGTTCTGCTGTAGCTGTAGTTATAACATACTGGGACCTAGTCCCCCTGACAGTTCAATTGAAGTGTGTGGAAATGAGTGGTCCAATTTGTGAATAGGATTTCAATGCGCATGTATGTTGGCTGGCTCCCTGCATCCTTATGGAGGACAGAGGAAAGACTGGTGAACAGATACAGGGGGAATACAATGTTATAATTTATTTAACTTATTTCCCTTGGTTGATAATAAAATTGTCATTTAGTTATGCATTTGGGCGCAATCATGTGTTCCCTTTGACTGTGGCTGGCTACCACAGATAGAAACGTTAATATCATCCTTGAAATTATAATGTACTGAGTGATGAATATTGTCTAGTTTGTCTGGTATTGTTTGCAGTGTGTATCTGTGGCCATGTCCTGAAAAAATTCTACCAAACTATTGAATCTTGAACTTCCCATTTTGCTTCTTATTTCCTTAATCTCAACTTTTAGCAGAGACATGTCTTCACACAAAAATGTGATAATTGTCAATGTGTCATTTTCTTTGCTCTGCTTTGTGTCCAGATTGAGGACATCATTGCCACAGTGAGGGATTCCAACTTGAAGCTTACGCTGGCCTTTGGGATCGGCATGCATCATGCTGGCCTGCATGAGAGAGACAGGAAAACTGTGGAAGAGCTTTTCGTGAACTGCAAGATTCAGGTAAGAACTCAGCCACTATTCATGTTGTCTGGTAAGTCCAGACAGCACTGTACAATGATCTCAGACAAAAATATCTTTATATCCAGTTAAGTGATACAAAATCATGTAGCTGTGTTTGTCATTTTCATTCCCAGTGCTCTCATAGGTCTGTAAGGCTGGCTAAAATGGAAAATGTGTTTTTTACTTCTCTTCTCATGGTCGTTCTGGAACTTGTGTTTATGGCTGTTTGTTCAACTTTCCCTTCCTGAGTGAGAGGTGATCGCACACACGCGATTTCCTGCTGAGCTGAGCAGCTATGGGATTGTGTTATCTGTCATTCTGTTCTCCCATGGTCTCTTAGGATCCAAACTTTTAGCTATTTTCCTGTGAAATCTTTGTACATTATACTAGTCATGTTTGGTGTCATTTGAATGGTCTCAGTTTGGTGGGTAACATTATCTTAGTTCCACAATGATAACCATTAACCCATCAACCAAGAGGCACCCATGGTAAACTCTGCCTGGATCAACCCTTCCTGAAATAAGACTGCATCATTTCAATACACAAGGACCCCTGTGGATCCCAGAGTCCCAAGGAGAATAATTACTTTCTTCTTTGATCATTTGGGCATTTGCATGCCACAGGTTAATAATTACTTTTGGGACTGATCACATGGTTTTTCTGGCCAATGGCAAAGTCATACAAGGAAGGAAGAGCACTCAGATCATTCTTTGAGTTTTCTGTACGAAGACCTCCCCCACACACCTCTTTGTTGGTCAATTTGGTAGACCCAGAATTCTCATTCCCTTCCATTAGAAGGTACATTGTTTGAACTATGTTCTATTCTTTTAGACAGAATAATTAATAGTTTGGCTTAGCAAATTCTTTGTAAAATATTTGCATTAAGATATGTTTTATTGTTAGTTGACAGTAAAGTCATACCTGGTAAATAAATAAATACATACGTATAAACTTTGATCCATCCCTGATTTTTGTTTGAGCGTTTACTTTAGTTTGTAGGGACTTGTTTTTTCTCTAATCACTGGGAAGGATTAGTCTTCAGTCTGAGTTGGACGGAGCAGTGTGCAAAGCAACTACAGATTTGAGTCAAGACTAATGATTGGGACAGTTATACTGAGTGGGGCAGGCATCGGGGAAGGCTGTAGGAAATATTAAAGGGTTTCTGCATCTGGCCTGTCAGATACGTGCAATAGCAGAGTAATTTGCATGCCAGTCCCGCCCCTCTGAGCTGGCAGGACACGTTTGCCATTCAGAGCCTGAACTAAGCTCAAACAGCCCTGGGACATGTCCAGGGATCTTGTATAACGGCCAATATGGCTAATTTATGACTTCAAGTACGGCCTGTCTGAACGAGCAAATCAGCCTTAATATGAGAAGAGTGTAAATTAAGAGTAGATCATAAGTTTGACACATCTAAGAATAACAAGTAGAACTGCAGAATTCAATTAGTTAAATTTTAATATGCAGTCAGATATTTGGAGTCAGATTTAAATATTGAAATAATTCGTACTAAATTGTAAAAGTAAAGTATGTTTAATGCTTGGTTTTATCATTTTATCTAACCTCTTCTATTAAATATTATAAAGTATTTCTGGTTCTATCTGACTTCTGACTGTTCTGATTGCACAACGAAGCACATTGCTTAGGAAATGGGAAGCCTGCTTGTCCTTAGAAGGAAGCAGATGTTTGAAACCCAGTTTCCTGTTATATGTGTGTTAAATAACGCCTAAGGGTCAAAGTGCATAGACATGTGATTTCCTTACCATGCTTATTTTGGAGTGCATGAACCCTTGTAATATTATCCAACCAGATTCTGTTTCTTTGTCTTTGAAAAACTATAAAAAGGCCCTGTGAGCTTCAGTCCGTTGAGACTGACTTACTAATTTGTTCCACTAACTCTTGTCTGAACGTTTGTCTCCTCATTGTACAAAAGCAATTGTTAACCTTTAACCCATCAGTGTTTTGTGCATTATTTCATGTGTGTGTGTTCAGTGGTTTAGACAATTTCCATCACAAAATTATTACACGCAATGTAAGCCTTCAGCCGTGGTCCTGGATTCCGTTGTTGGGCCAGGGATGGTCCTTACAAGACAAAGCATCAAATATATACGACTCACATGTATTGCAATCTGTGATTTTTCTAAACATCAAACATTAAGCACACATTCTCATAATAGGGAGGGAGTTGATGGGTCAAACTTGGAGGATCTATTACACTGGGAAGATGCAGCTAGTACAAGTATACTGTATGTGTAAAATCCACTTTGAGGTCATTTCTCCTCTCTCCTCCAGGTTTTGATCGCCACCAGCACGCTGGCCTGGGGGGTGAACTTCCCTGCTCACTTGGTGGTTGTCAAGGGAACAGAGTACTATGATGGGAAAACCAGGCGCTATGTGGACTACCCCATTACAGGTCCTGTCTGGTGATCTAGAAACATTTACTCATTTACTCATTGACACATTTTCTTTTTTTCTTTTTTCTTTTATTATATTATTATTTATTAACATAATAGAAATTTACATGCTGAAGATTAACAATTTTTAATCTGTAGATTATACTGTAGTTCTGTGTGTTTTCCTTGTTTTTGCCATCATGACATTTGATTGTGTTCACCTCCTCACTTACTTCACTGTAAAACATGCATCAGACATCAAATAATGTGAAAATCAATTCCATAATTGTTGGAAATCCCACAGTCCAACCTTCAGAACATGTTAAAATGGGAAAAGAATCGAGTGATGCTGATTTAGCAACATTTTAGAGCCACAGAACATTTTTATTTTCTCAGCAGATATTGATTTCTGACGTGCTGAAATACTTGTTCAGTCACAGCTGTGGTAATATGTGTTTAAGTAAGGTATTCATGTTGTTAGGACATGTAGTAGTTTTTGGAGTTAGCCCTGTGTGGGCCAGCAGCACCTCGGGCAGAAAACTAAAGTTTTACACTTCAGTAATTACAGTACAAACAAATAAAATGTTTATGATGGAGAAAACACTTACTGATCAGATGCAGAACAATGTGCAGAAATAATAACAATGAAAAAGTGAGCAAAAGTAAGTGTTTGCTCTTTGGTAATCTCTGCCATGTATCTGCTGGGTTTGTAGATGTTCTGCAGATGATGGGGCGAGCAGGTCGGCCTCAGTATGATGATCAAGGGAAAGCAGTCATCCTCGTCCATGATATCAAGAAAGACTTTTACAAGAAGTTCCTCTATGAGCCTTTCCCAGTAGAGTCCAGGTAACAGTCAGAAAACAATACCATTGCTAAAGCCAAACTCAGACTGCACAATTTTTCTTTTTTAATTATTTTTCCACTTCTTTCATCATAAGTGCCCAGTTTCCCTTTGCTTAAGCGAAGAAGGCATGCTACGCCCGGTACTTAAATTGCCATTTAAGACATAGACCAGTCAATGGTGCTTTGTTACTTTAAGATGCAATGATGTGTGTGACTTACTGTACAAAATAATGTGTTATATTTCCATTGGTTGTTATCTCATAGTGCAGAAAGAGAGTGAAAGCTGGTTGCTCACTGACAAACACATAAAGAACTCATGCATTGGGAAGAATAAAGTTGCCAAATAGTTGAAGAGTTTTGCCTCTAGTGTGCAATGTAGCTTTAGCTTTGCTCTGTCCCAGTTAAGAATTAAGTATGCCAAAATTAGCTTAGCGCCAATTATCGTATGGGTTGGGTGCCGTCTACATTAGCAGGCAGGAAGCCCACATACACTACTTTAGGTAGACTAAACAGGGCTTGATGCTAACTTTTTTCCCAAGGAGCACATGTGTTCCTAAGTTGAAAAATTTAGGAGAGCATAAAGAACTTTAGGGCCGCAATGAAAATGCATCAAATAATGTGTTTTTCCTGAATTAAGGGATACGAGGAGACATTTACAAGCAAAATTATTTAATTTATTTGAATACAAAAAGTACACTAAGTTTTTAATTATTTCTGCTTCAAACTGTATTTATTTAATAATTATGTAATTATTTATACTGTAAACTGTATAAATGGTATGAACACCTCTATAATATAGTAGTTCTTCACTGCGTGTTAAAATTGTAGGAGGAGGAGGAGTTTCAGTTGTAACGTTACTTTGTCGCCCTCCTCGTCCATCTCATCCTTGACATCGACTGTTTCAGTCGAAACTTCAGTTTCTGTCGCACTCAGTCTTTTGAAATAGCTACTTTTTGGCTTCATGTTGCTAGCTAACTTTAGCTGTCTCTAGCTCACTGTGTGTTCACTCTTAAGGGGTTGTTTTTTTTTGTTTAAAAAGTGGTGTCCAGAGGGCCCTTTGCACTGACAAGTGGATCACATGAGTTTTTTCAACGGACATTGGTTGAGCACAGTGAGCGTGCCATCATTCATTGTTGTTGTGTTATTAACCTCTCTGTTGGAAAAAAACAAAAAAGGCTGCTTGGCAGGGCTTTCCATAAGGATCTGGAGCAGCAAGCGTGAAAAACTAGCCAGCTGGGGGGGTCCAGGGGCATGCTCCCCAGTAGAAACATTTTGGCCGCAAAAGCCCAAAATTGGTGGCCTCTGGCACATTTTAATGCCACTATTCCATCATATACACTGATCTTAATTATTGCATATTTTAATCAGTTTGCCAACCAGATTATAAACATTTAGTGAATTATTGTAAAGGAAAATTAGGCCTCTTGTGCGTTTTAGCCCAAACAGTCTGTAAATAGCTATTAATATTTACAACCACGCCTATTCCTGACTAATCAGATTTTTTGTAAGTAAGACATTTTCTCCTTTAAGAAGCCTGTCAGTCTGTTGATTTGCACTACACTCTAGCTTCCGTTTGGATGGCATCTTTCCTCTACCTTTTCTTCTCTATTGACAAACTCCACACCTAAGGGCAGTAAGCAGGTATGATTTAAGAATGAACATTCACTTTGTTACACACAAAGCAGGGTAAAATTACTCAATGACAGGAAAACCAAAAATGTAAACCATGGATAAAATGTATGATGTGGAAAAACAAATACATTTGATCATTTAGTATATTGCTGCAGGAATTTCCATTACATCATATTTTATTTTAAAAATATGATTTGGGGCATCTGACATTAGTTTGCATAATTGGTCAATGGCAAAAAATAGAAAAGCATTCTAGGACATTTTAAAAGTGTAAAATTGCAGTGTGAGGCTGAGGCATAGCCTACATTTTCCTCATATGACATAGGCCTGTTACTTTGACAACATTGCCTGTTTTAATGTGTGTTTGCAATGCGTCCTAGAGATGGCTCTGCTGTAAAAAGCTCAATGTGAATAAAGATCGTTCATTCATTCGTTCACTCATTAAGCCCATAAACGTCTGTGTGGCATAAATGGAAAATGCAGTGTTTCAGTGGACTTTTTAATACTTACTGCGCAATCATCACTGACACCGGTGTTTTCAGTAGTAGCCAGTCTCCTGAGCATGTCCCCCGTCTCTGCAATGACTGCAATGCTTAGGGTGAATCCCAATTCAACCCTTGGCCCTACCCTACATTTTGATGGT
>OMOW01109746.1:0-15174 GCA_900312555.1 Lamprogrammus exutus
CTTTGGTTTTTGTTTGGATTTGGTCTCATTAGTTGGGAGCTAAGTTGTTATTTGTAGATTATTTCTTTTGATAGGTGGTTTATGTTTGGAGGGCTTAACTGGGTTAGATGTTCATTTTGTTGGTCAAGGTTCCCCTTTGCATCTGTCTAGGACTAGTCCAGTGCATATATAACCCCCTTGTGTGTGATTTGGAAGGGAGGTCTGTTTAGTTATGTTGTGTTAGGTTAAAGCTTTAGTTTCTTTATTGCTTAAGTTGACCTCTTTTGAGTTTGGGCCCTAATTTTTGTAACTCCTTTTTCCTAGTTTCTTATGTCATTATTAGAATTTATTTACCTTTGTAATTTGTTAGGAAATTTTGTGACGTTATTAAATCAATTTTTCTTTTTACACCTTTGTCCGTTTGCCTTTTCTGCATGGTCCCTAACAAGTTGTTTTTAACCACACTTTAATGGATTTATTTTGGAATACCACATCCCTTTTATATGCAGTATGTTTGCATATGTAGGTGGATGGATGTGCATTGAAACCAGTTTCCAGCAGTCACTGTCCTGTTGCCATCAAGCATAGTATGTGGCTAGCCACACTTGTGTTAGTTGGGAGGTCCTATGACTCTGAAGGTGCCCCTGACAATGCTCTCATAAACAAGGAACACAAGGACAGCAGTCAGCATTGTCTAAGGAAGCTTAATCTCCAGGCCCTTTAACAGACCCAACATGCCACGAATTATCTCTGCAAAAACAAAACTTCAGAAATTAGCTGCATGATTATGCATATAAAGATAAATAATATACTTGAAACTAGCAAGCAGCTAGCATTGAAGCATTTCCAGAACAAAAATTTGTGGTTGGTGTCAGCTGTCACGCTGAGCAGCTTGATTGTCAGTTCAGTATTTTAAGCATTCGAAATGTACTTCAGCCTTTTTGCCGTTATAACGGTGATTATGAATCATAAACTATAAATGTCAACCTAGTAAAGCAACTCATTATGTGATGCATAATAACACATAAACTGTACATTTCATCATAATGAGCTTGAGTCCAGTTGATCACTGTTTTGTACTGAGCCTTTTACAATTTGAATGGACTTACTGAGATATAAAATGCATTGCAGGTAATTAGGTGAAATACATATTAATGCCATACGTAATTCATAGTAAGCCATAAACTATACATGCCTTATACAAAATAATGAGCTTTTGTGCAGTTGATCAATGTGCGCTATGTGCACTAACTAATTTTAAAAGCTGAATGAAGTTTGTACCGTATATATTATTCCCGAGTTAGACAAATACAACTAGTGTCTATTGGATTTTATTTAAATTAATCCAATTAGCTTCTTAAATTTGAGCTCTAAGTTTGAATGACTAGTCACTAGCAGGTATTCAGGATAGATTTGACTGATTCTTAACCTATCTGCAGTAGTAAAGTCAAGTTAATTCATATAGCCCAACATCACATACAGTGTCTCAAAGTGGTTTATGGGCCCATAAAGCAACAATTCCCAAGTTGTCAACATGCACATTGCCAGAAGTGTATATAAGCATTTCCCACTTAAATAGTATTTATTTTCTGTGTTTATTGTGTCTTACCAAGCACACTTGCCTACCATGAAATAGTTTGGCCTTCTTTACCTTTCATCTATAACTTTGGCTGAGTTCATTGTTTGTTACTGCATGTCAGTATGTTAAGATCTTACTGAGCCAGGGTCAAACTCTTTGTATGTGCAGGCATGCTTGGGAAAAATGTATCTGATTCTGATTACTCTATTTACCTGCGTGTCCGCGTGAACAAACGCCGCGCGTGCGCGTATGCAACCGGTTGCTTTACTGCATCCTCGCAGTTCCCGCGAGACTTTAATAGGCTTGAATCAGCCCAACATTAGACTATCGCGAGGTTTGATCAGCTGTTTAGTCTATGTTTTTTTTAAGACTGGTGCTAGTCCGTCAACACGTGGGGAGGAGAGACTGACTTTCCACAGGGACACTTTAGAAAAACTGACTTTGTATCATATTAGTGTTACTCTCACCGTGGCGGTGCCGAGGACCGTGAAATACTGTAAGTAAGACGAAAGATCTGTGGGAGAAAGTGTGGCTTTGCTAATTAGAGGACGGATCATGCTAGCTTGTAGCCAGCGTTTGCAACTGCATCATGCCAGCATGACTTAGTTCAAATTCACTCAGGGCTGCCACACTCCCGACATATTAAAGTCAACTGACAGACTTTTCTAACCGTGTCTGTACATTGGCTACAGCCACTGTTCCATCAGTTGAGTGCAGTAATCCCATGTCATTGAGACACTATCCTACACATCTTTCAGTCACAGATACGAGCTGGAGCTAGCTGCTATCCCTGTTGTGTAACTTGAATGGATCCAATTCATTGTGGTCACTGTGGTGCCCGCTGAACTATTAACAGTGGCATTGTGGATCTGTCTCTAATATTAAAAATGCATATAAGTTGTCAAAAGCAGGAAAGCAGTTGGCTACCATTTTCTGCGGACCGACTAACGAGCTAACGCACGGGTCCGAGGCCCATAATATGGAGCAGAGGTACTGTTTGGCTAGAATGTCCTTTAACCCTGCGACTCTTGAACACAAGCCTTCTCTGGTGTATTTAGCTGCGCTTAATGCTGAATAATGTATTGCCTTTGTGTTGTGGCCTCATGTTAATGATGGTCACTCGGTGAGCTGAAACGCCAAAGATGCCTTAAACATGAGGCTTACATGCTATTCGGACCGAAGATAATGTAAAGGACGAAGTGTACCTTGGGTGTGCATGGACAGTAGATTTCGCTATTATGTTATCTTGTGATTTGCACTGTGGGGGTGCTGTACTAGCCTGCTAACTTCATACATTGTATTCTGCACTGCGGCCTACCAGCCATGCCTTATTCCCCCTGTTGTAGGTCATAACACCTAGCTTTGATATCGGTGTCATTCCTGACAACGAGCATTTAACTCCACTCATAGATCTTCAAATTGTATACTTTCAATCTTACTGCTAAATAGTTATATTGCTTGGGTCAGTACTCTAATTTCTCTTTGAACATTTAGGGTGTTCTGGTCAATTCGGCATGCAAGGTGTGACACGAGTGGCACTGAGCTAGTGTTAAGTTTCAGTTTCTATAATTTCTCATTTCTTGCTCACCATGCAGTAACGTTTTTATAACTTCAAAATGCTTGTACCAAGCCACTTTTTGTAATAAGTTAGTATATTGAATGTACGATCAGTGTCTGCTATTTTAGCGGTCTTTGATAGAAACCCTTAATATTGTACAGGTAGTGTTTAAGTGCCACAGTTCTAACAGCAGTTCTCATGTTGTGGCGTAGCATGCTAACTTGCTAACTCACTCATGCTGTCTGTTATGTTGTTGAAGGACTATCATGCCAATATTTACTAGCCAGGAAGCTACACACTACACAGCGTAGCGTCAATGGGATTATTGTTACGAGCTAAACATAGTCGTAAACAGTACTAGCATGTAGTATTAAAACGTAAGTGAAAGTTAAATGATGGACATTAGACAACAAGTCCGACGCAACTTCTCATCGTGTCATATTAAAAGGTTTGCGTGTATCCGTGTTCTCTGTGGGTTAAATGGAAGGATTGCGCTCCGTCGTAGCCTGTTGACACGAGCATTGGGTAGCCATGTAGCCACGGTATGCTGAGTTCTATGTTGTGCCCTTACAAAACGTGACCAGACTCCGTGTAGCATCACCCGTTCAATGTTATTCTATCGGTAGCTTTAATTTCATGAAGTCCAGTTGGAAATACCAGGAGAATGTGTACATTTGGCTCGCATTGGAGCAAAACGGTAGTATAAATAATGGTTCATGTTGCTTTCATAGGAACTGTTTTCATGGTTATTCCCACAAACTTTTAGAGGTGAAGATATGAAATTCGAGTGTTTATTGTTCTAAACTGCATTTTGCTGGGCTCTGTATTTGTGATCTGCCCTCGGACAACAGATGACCTTTTCAAGCAATGCAGTGTTGAATAGCCAGATATATAGAACACTGTATAGTAGTTACAGAAATCAATGACAGTAGGTGGTGAGAACAGGAGGATGTTGGTGTGTTCCTAATATGAAGGTTGTTCTGTGTCCATTGAGTAATAAGCTGCTTAGGCTCCCTGTGCTCAGCACCTTGTATGGTTTGTCAACATGTAAATACAGCTTGACCCCTTCACAATCTAACCCGGCAAGGTCATAATCTGAATCTTGACTTTCAGCTCAAGTAAAGCATGAATGAACACAGACCTGGTGTGTAAGGAAGGCTGTTGTTGGGTTCCTTGTAGGGCCACCAGTCAATTTCAGTTGTAACCTTGTTCAAGGTGAATGTTGTAAATAGTGTGGCCCACCATTTCATAAGGTGTGTAGTCCTGTGTTGATCTTAAAATTACAGAACTTGGAGTTGGTATTTATAATTCTATAATGTTGACATCACAATATGAAAGATTTCCTTGATCTAGGACCCCCATACAAACATGTGACATCATTGATAGCCACAATTCAATTCAGTCCTTAGACTGGGTGTGTCGTTGATGGTTGAATTCAGAATATTACGATGGTATGTTTATTTAGATTTGTTTTTCCCCTTTGAAACCAGCCTGTGGTTACACCTGTGTGCAAGAAGGCTACGAAACTCAGTGGGTGTATTCAAGGACACTCTGAACTATGAGATTTGAGAGTTGACTGCAGAACAGCAAACTTAAAAAGCAACAATTCTCCTTCCATAGCTTGGATCCTTGCTCCATGCTTCCACAGGATTGGAGGTTTTCGTGGTTATTTTGTCCATTAAGGCCACGGATAATTTTTTTAAATTGCAAAACACCATGTGGAGTTTATCTGTTGTCATACTGTAGGTGTTCCACTTGTAATAAGGGAGATGGGCATAAATTTTCTCAACTCCTATAGAAAATATGCTACAGGTATTTTGACAGAAAATGTCTGCACGCTGTTGTATTTCTATCCTCAGAAAGTGCATCTTGGAAATGTATCTATAAAATGCACATTGTGAAATAAGTTTCTGTAATTATAAATATCTTCTCACTTGAATAACATCATCTTTCAGTAAATGCACACAAATTGAGCTAACAGCAGAAATGCTCCATATCTCCAATAGATAAAAATGCACTCTTATACAATTGGAATGAACAAATTGTCCACCTATCCCTTGACATGAGCTTGGTGTAGTCTTACCCACTTCTTTGGGAGTGAGTCATTGTAGCATGCATATTTCAAGAGAAGGGCCACAGCCTCACTACATTCTGTCTATGCCATCTAGTCTAAATGTTCACATTCGTGTCACTGGAAAGTACCCACTAGTCAAGGAATTTCAGGAATACCACAAATGTTTTGAGAGATGTATTCCTGACCCCACATGCATTTGAAATCAATCAATATCTGAGAGTATTCCAAATGTCACTTTACGTAATTATAGGAAAATGTATGTTCCAACTTGTAACACAGATCACATTAGATGCTTTCTCAATGGAGGTGACTCCTATCTCTTATAGACAAAAACATTAACAATCCAGGGAGAAAAATCATTTGTAGGTCATGGAAACAGTTACAGGAGGTCATTAAAAGAAAAGGAGTCGTACAGTAGGGCCACAGTGGGAAATCTACCTGATCATGTCATATGCACAGCTGTTAGGATTACTCTCACAATCACAAAAAGCCTCTTTTTATTTACTTTCTCCTTCATGTAGAGTATATCCAGAATGCTGTTGCTAACCTGCAGCGTGGCTGCACTTGATTATGCAGAGCAGGTGGGAGTGCCAGCAGCTGTAGAGGTCAAAAGTCCAGTCTACCAAGTGTGCTTACACTCTGACATGCTCCATATATACGAACCTATGACCAGCTGCCAATGAGAGCTTTGACTGGCAGTATGGGATGATGTGATTGAGCCACGTCCTTCCCATGTGATGCATTCCTTCTTTGTGGAGGCAGGCTCGGCCAGGTCTGTTAAGGAAAGGCATGTGTGGATGGCCTTTTTTTAACAGGGTGAGGGAGGCATCTCGTGCCAGTCCACACACCAGGAACTAGCATTCTCAGTTTAGATGGATGTGTAGCTTTCACAAATTAGGGCTGATTCTTTAAATACAAGTGAATCTGTTAATCATTGTAAGACCTAAAGTTCTTCCTTTATTCTTAATGTTTTTATTTCTGTGGTTGTGTTTTGTGAAATCTCCAAACCTCGTGATGTCAGCAACTTGAGGGTTGTCAATGTGGCACGTGAATTAAATTATGCCATGCGTTCATATTGTTTCTTTTGTAATCTGTTGGTTTTGGGGGGCCTCTAAACAGATTATAGAAGAAATTAAATATCAAATCAATCAGGCATAGTCTTCAGAACGACATTAACATTACTTTATGAAATCACACATAATTACATTTACATTTCAAGTAACCAATGTTCTGAACTTGGGGTTAAAAAAATCGGGTTCATGGTGTTTAAGTTATGCTGACAAAATCAGTATAACAAAGTAAATGCATCATTGATTTCATCTATTGATGTCATCGTCTGTACCGACTTGATATTCTGTAGTGGTTCCCAATCCTGGTCCCTATGTGTTACAATGCGCATTTCATTCATATTTCAGCTTTCCCTGCTCTACCCACACCTGATGAGCTAAATCAGGTGTGTTAAGCAAATCAAAATCTGGGAGAGACAACGCTTTAAGACCAGTTTTGAGACCAACTGCTTTATGCCATGGGTGTCAAAGTGGAGGACAGAGAGGCTGCACGTTGAGTCCAAGCAAATCCCCACGCTGAATACACGGAATACCTCTTCCGATGGTGTGTAAATCATTATCATCAGCTGGTCATCTTGCTCTCATTTGGAATGAAAACCTGCAGCCTCTCAGCCCTTGGTGGCACATGGTTTCACACATGTGCTTTAGAGTCACATGGTTGCCTATTTCATCATGTTAAGGTGAAAGTCACATGCACTAAAATTAAGTAAAGCAACATTTTAATCGAACTGCAGTCAATTGGATCGTTCAGTCTTATAGCAAATGCAAAATGACCATGAGCTACACTAACTTGTGTGTTTTTAACTCGTAGGTGTAGCTGCTAGTGTCCTGGGGAGATGCCGCTAAGGTTTCGCTCTGTTGTGCCCTACACACTGCCTGGAGTCATTGCACTGATTGGTTGGTGGTGGTACATCTCACGGAAAAAAGAGCGGCTCACCAACCATGACAGCCCAGAAGGGTCACCAACCATCGCAGGCCTTCAAACCTCTCCAGCAGAGGCTAGCAATGGTCTAGTTGAGAAAGGCACTGTATCCCCCACAAATGACAAAACAGAAAGCCCCACCCACAGACCTCCACAGGTCATTGACCAGAGAACAGAACCAGTAATTATTTCCCAGGCTTACCTTGTGGACACTGAAGCGTCACCATTACTGGAGCAATGCTCAGAAGTAGAAGAAGCCCCTCTTCCTGGTAGGATGCGAACAGAGGAAGTCCATAAACTCTCAGCGTTGACTGTAGTGCCAACATGCACGGATGAAAGCTCTCAGGTGTCACTGAAAGACCACAAGGACTCAGACAAAAGCTCAGCCCCTGCATTGATAACGGCACCTGAGAAAGACGTGGTTAAAGATGCAACCTCTGCTCCAGAACCCTCTGTAGAAATGGTCATTATGCCCTGCCAGTCTGCCCTATTTGCTGATGTCACCAGCACCTCCCATGGAGCAGTAGACCTTTCCCATGCAGAGAGGCCTGAACCAGAGGGCGAAGTTGCAAAGCACCACACCACAATCACTACAGAAGATGAGATGGTTGTTTGTGCAGTCACTCCAGCCAAATCCCAGAGAGCAATCACATCAGAAGCAGACTCTCTAGAGACACCTGTGTTAGCACAAGGTTTCCACCAACACATGCTAACCAGTACACCTAACTCCCCTGCCTCAGCCCTGACCTCCACAGTCCTGACCCCAATCCAAGACTGCACTACCCCACCAGTGGCCCAAGAGGACATTCAGGTAAACAGTACCAATAGTGAGGAGCAGGAACTGGAGCTTCTGGCGGCCGGACTCATAACTGAGGTAATCTCTGCAGCTACCCAGGAGGTGCTTGGTGTTACCAGCTGCCAGGTAAAAGACAACAGTCAACCTAAGTGCAGTAGCAGCATGCCACTGGCCAGCGGCAAGCCATGCTCTCAGCCGGAGCCACTCACAGCAGCACAGCAACACCACCTCCTACTGACCAGTCCCTCCCAAACAGGCTGTGAGTTTAGAGAGGTACAGTCAACAGAGAAGGAAGAGCAAGGGATGACCAATGGCTGCTCCTTGGCTCCAGCATGGGAGCCTGTTGAGGTTAGTCACAGGGTAAATCAGACACAAAACGCACAGACGGACCACTTACCGACACCATTGCGCCAAGCATCGCATGGCGCTCCTCTGCTTAACATGAAACTGAAAACTGATGAAGGGGGCATTCTGGCTGAGGACTCAGCTTGCAGCACTTGCCACTCTGAGGATGGCATCAGCAGCGAGGACTTCCAGAACAGCGTATTTGACAACAAAATGGAACTGCTAGAGGTTACCGATATTACAGAGGTGTCGGCAAGAGAAGCGAAAGAGCCTGGGGTGTTGGCAGAGACGGCCACAGAGGCATCAGTTTTGGCTTTTGGCGAAGAAACCTCAGTGGATTCTGTATGTGATATAAAAAGGCTAAATGGACTTGGCTTGAGAAATGGCGGTCATGGGACAAGTGAGGTGGAGACGGACCAGTCTGGAGGTGAGATATGACTATATTGATTTGCTTTGTTAGAAGTGAAATTGATAGACTGGCTCAGCCATAGGTTATACCTAGAAAAAAAATCAAGAGGGTTGAGATTGTAAAATATTGAACATACTCTACTTCCTGAGTCTGTTATTCAGAATAAGCTTGCATAAATTTGTGCCAATGTCAGTCGCATTAAGGTGTATACACAAAGTTAATCAAAGTTTTAAAGGGCATTTAAACATACTGACTGTCCCCTTTTGTGGCCTTGTTAGTGTATTGACACTCGGCACAGTAAATTCTTGGCTGAACTGAAACCAATAAGAAAATGGATTAAGAACTTCATGTTTGAAAGAGCTTTTGTCATTTTTGTCAACTTGAGGTTTTGTCTCAAGAGTTTGTCTTTGAGGTCATACGTTCCAGGGAAATTTTCTTGTTGATGCACTTTGAAACACCTTTCTCTGCGATTTGATCACAAAGCATAACTCACTCAGTTTTTTTGTTCCTGTTTTCTGCTAAATAACACTGATTGCAAAGACAGTAGTGGTCCAGTTTGCACATTTACTTTGCATTTAGTCTCTACACAGACAGCAACATAACCTGATACATTAAAGGGAGACCTACCTTGTGAATAGAAACAGTAGAGCAAGATCTCTCTTAGTTGACAATTATTGGCCGTTGAAAGGTGTATATATAGTATAATATTGGCCAGCTTTTCACTAGTGCTTTTGGTTAGTGCGACTGTAAAGTCAGATATTGGACAAATGCTGTTTCTTCCTGTCACCTATGCACAGTATCGTGTTTTTTTGTTGTCTTTTTCCCCCACCCGAGATTTGACAACAACGATGTGATTGGTCAATGACTATCACATGAAACTGAAATGTCGTACTTCTCTTGGTTTTGCGCGAATATTGTCAGTTCAGGCGACATAACCCTTACCCTAAGAATGTATAAGCATCTGAGTATTTGTTGTTGCATCTCAGGTGGGAAAAAATGCCCCAGTATCTTTGGTTTCATGGAAGAGGATATGCATGTTGGAAGTGTTTAAAAGCCAAAAGCTCTTGATGCGTTTGTGCTGATTTGTCTTTCCCTGGCTATCCGACAATTTCCTTAGAAATGTGACTAAGTGACACAAAATGTAAGATGCTATTTCGTCTGCTGGTCATCTCAATTATGGTCTTGTTTGACTCAGTGATTGTTCTCCGGCCACTAAACAAAAGCAAAATTCAATGACATACTGTATAAGTGACACTTGTCATCCTCTAATAGGCTGAGCCTCAAGCATCATCACTGCTCTTTATACTGCTGTAAATGTGGATATTGTTGGTCAGAATCGTAATATCTGTGTCCAGGTTCTGATGTTAACAGCATGGACTCGGTGGATAGCGGCTGCACTATGGGTGCTGGGGACAGCCAGAGTAACCATGCTGCCACCTTGAGCTCTGAGCTCATCATTTGGGAGATTGAGGTGCCAAAGGTGGGTTAAGACAACTGACACATTGATTAGCCATTATGAAACATGACACCAACCAACAACTCAGCAGACATGTCATTTTAGTGTGGCGTGGACTCTTTTACCAATTTCAGGATGAGTAGAATTTCTTCATGATATTTCTTCATTTGGAACGAAGGACACTAAAATTGAAACTCACAGATTCCTTTACATCCCAATATAAATACAGTTCTGATAAAAACACATAATCTTTAGATTCCTTTTTGCATTTGGATTGTAATATTTCATGATAATTGTAGAGAATTGGTGCAAAATAGTGGCTAATTGCACCATCAAAGTGAATAATCCCAATTGCTACTGACAGTGAGCTGTCGCTGGGATGTGATTTATTGAATTATAAATTCTTTTTGAATCATTTCTACTCCAAACTGAATTAGTGTAACTGGACTTAACCAATCAGGTTAATGGAGTCTTTTCCCCCGTCCACTTAACCTTGTCAGACTTACACACTTAATAATTTACTAAGTGGCCAGCCAGTAGGTAAACGTAAATGCATTGAGGGCAGTGTTTGCCACTTAAGCTTAGTTCAGACTCCATTCTATTTTCTGATTCCTCTTGAAAAGGCATGGGATTGTTGGTCATGGTGAATGACCACTTCAGTTTGAAGATTTTTTTCTTCTTCACAGCCTTGACACTATTTATGCCACATAACTACATGCAGATGTCGAATTCCATTTTAAAGTGGATTTTTGCATATTCCCTCACATTTTTGGCTACTGTACCAAAACATGATAATTGTAACTCTACCCTGTTTATGCAGCATATTTACACAGATGACAACTGTATTCACAATTTGGTGCATTGTCAACATCAGTACATGGTGTTAGAATACAGAATGGTGTTTAGACAATGTGTCTTATTTAATCTAAACAGACTATTAAACTCTAGATGACTTGGGAGTCTCTTTACTCAGTCCTCCCCGGCTCCACAGCTGACTCCAGACTCTCTGCCACTCAAGTAAACTTTTAAACTCACCATAGTCATTTAAAAAATGTATCTTCTGTCTAACTTGCTCTGTGGTAAAACCAGGGACTGGTAATTCTGGCTGTCATTCAACACATTGCTCTTTAACCAATCATGGCTATCAGCCATTCATAGTAATTGCACATTAAGCGTTATCACAAACACAGCCAGAGAGAGATTTGACAATTCACGAAAGGTTGGTGAATTTGCCACTTTATTTACTATTTATTGAGAATTGATCATTATGTAGTTACTGAACCTTTCTGAGTTACGCTTATGGACCGTATCTCAGGAAAGACTTTGTAAGTTTTATGACATCTCAATTGATGCTTTGCATTCACTATGTTGTTCTCTGTAAAGTCAAGTGATGACTAACTACAAACGTTTTGTATAAGTTGTTATAAACAATTGTTGTATGAATTTAACATGGCATAATACTTTCTATCTGTGTCTTTCAGCATCTCGTAGGGCGGTTAATCGGGAAGCAGGGGAGATATGTGAGTTTCTTGAAGCAAAACTCCGGTGCAAAGATCTACATTTCCACCTTGCCTTACACACAGGAGTTCCAGATTTGTCACATAGAGGGTGAGTTGGGAGCCATTCTCCTCCACTTATCATTGAGGAATGCATACATGGGAAATAAATCAAATTTTAACTTGGCCACATGTGGAGATTTTTCCTTTAAAACGGAACTTGTTTGTAAAAGGTGTATTCGACCTTTGTATTTTTAACACTTTTTTTTTTTTTTTTTTTTTACAGTGACAGATTATTGACAGGAACACTTCTCATTATGGATGAAACTGCTGCATCATTCGGCCCATTGTGGCCCATAACGCAAATTCCCATGATGCAAGCAGTCACACTAAAATACTCATGTGCATTTCCTAACGTTGTGTTGTTTTTCTGTTTTCAAAAGCATGAGGGGAGACCCAAAAGATTATACAGAAGTTGCGCATTTTAAGCATAATTTTTTTTTGGTGAAGGATTTTGCTTGAGAACCAGTACATAATCATATAAAACATTCACAAACCCATCTGCGTATTGTGTAAGGCTTGGCCCTAAGTTTGAAGCTCTGGTTTAACAGTTCCTTACATGTTTGGGGTTGGTGGGAAAATACTCTGGCTAGCATATTAGTAGCCCAGAAGTGATTTTAATGAAACATAATGAACACAAGATACTATAGAGCCCAGCTTTTCATTAGTCATTTTAATAAAAGTAACTTATGTTTGAATTTCCTCCAGGCATGCAGCAACAAGTTGACAAAGCTCTTTCATTGATTGGGAAAAAGTTTAAAGACCTGGATTTGACCAATCTATATGCACCGCCTCCGCCCCCACTCACGCTGCCGTCACTTCCCATGACATCCTGGGTAAGACAAGTCTCTGGATCTTTAATGCTGCCATGTACTGTTAAATATTTATATGGTCGAATCTTATCATGGTAACACATCTGCTAGTGCCTTTTAATACTTGTTAAATGCTTTTCTGAAGTGTTCCTTCTCACCAACAATTGGGGCAGTATTTGTTCTCATTGCCTGTGTACATTTAGAATGTACAGTAGAAACATGAAACGATAAATATGCAGAAAGACGATAACGGCTAGAGGGAGAAAAGCAAACAATTTATTTAACCACATCCGGCACAAGCACCATGTTGAGTGCGAGGAGTGTCAGAATTCGTGTGAGTAGAGCATAGCCACTGGCCAAACATTGCGATCCAAACGTAGCAAACGAGTAACATTTGAGATGCCTCAACAGAAAATACAAGCAGTATTTGCAAATGGTGGAATGACTTAACCGAAGCAATTACATTTTGTTTAGCTTAGGAAATGATGCCAATCCAAACTGAGGAAAGGGAGGGCTTTAAGCGACTTATTAAAAAGCTTGACGCAAAATACAACATACCAACTGCTAAGTGATATTGTTTCAACTTACAAAAATTAGGAGGTTGAAGTAACCCGAGAGAAAATCAAGTTACTTGTAGTTATAGGTCATATGATTGAGTTATTGATTTAATTTATACTTGCACAGGAAATTTCAACGGAAACACTTAGTAACTTAACAATTTCATTTTGACACTCAGGGCACATGACTTATGTCGTTACTATTTGCAATAAGGTATACTGCTGTGATGGTTTATTAGTATTATTTTGTCACAAATATGGTTACTGCAAAATTTTTGTAAAATTATTTTAAGGCTATATCGCCCACCCCTTGTCTGAAGCAATGTTACAAGGCAGAAAAGCCACTCTTGTATTGTCATGGGGCCATTTCCAGCATCACGGCAGCTCCCTTATTTTGTTTACATGCTCTTGCAGTGTGATGTATTGCAACTAGATTTAACAAATGAGTAAAGAGCACTTGCACAGTGATTTCGTGGCTTCTCTATCCATATTACTTCTTTCACTTAAGTTTTCTCTGTGACATTGCTAGAGTTGAAACACTTTTAAATGGCTAGTGGAAACGGGTTCTTCTTTGCATTTTGTCTTTGCAGTATTATAAATCTACAATTGAATTAAATTCAACACCTGGATGGAAACATAGCTAGTTTTGGAGCTAATCAACCAACATGGGAGCATTCTATGGCACTGGCAGCACATTTTGAATTGTGGATTCTTTTCATAGGGTAGCATGTAAACAAAAATTAATAAAATCTGCTGACAGTGGAGGAAAACATGCTATGTTTTTGTACGATCTGGACGTAGCAAATTCTTGGAACTGGAAACCCCAAATCCAACTGGTTTTCACCTGGATGAATCCAACCAGCCATCAGTGTGTGCCTTGGTATGATGCTTGGTTAAAAACATGTGACCTGCCAATGTTTCAGTCTGTTGAGTTTTACAGAGCTTGTCTCATTAACAAACTTCAAATTGACACATCCTGTATAAGCCATGTAATAAAAGATTCCTCTGCTGTCCGTTCGTCTCTTCCAGCTTCTCCTCCCCAGCGGTGTGACAGTTGAGGTGATTGTGGTGAACATCGTGTCAGCCGGTCACGTATTCGTCCAGCAGCACACCCATCCCACCTACCACGCCTTACGGAGCCTTGACCAGCAGATGTTTCTGTGTTACTCTCAGCCAGGCACCCCTGCCCTGCCCTCACCTGCTGAAGGTCAGTAATGGGCTCACACTCACATAAAGGGCGAATCCACCCTAAAATACGTTTTCTGCAGTGTTTCTGACGTATTTCTAGTTACCAGTTTGGCACAGGCAGTTCATATTGACTCTGAAAGATGCACATCAATATGTACACCCGTCCCCTTTTTATTGTCCTAGTCTATTTTTTTTTCTCTTTCTTGGTGAAGCATAAATCCTGTAGGCCAGGGGTGGTCAAACTACGGCCCGCAGGCCAACTGCGGCCCGGGGACAGATTGTAAATGGCCCACGGCTTGTCTCATTAAATGTGGCCCAAAGCACAAGATTCATAAATTATGCAGATTCATGTTGTGTTTTTTCACCTCATGGTGGCAGCATGTCTCTGAAGTCTTCTGAATTTGGAGGAAATGTTTTTTGGGCAAAAACCCCTAAAAACAGTAGGAACTTTATGGAGGCGGAACTAATGTTTTAACCGATGTTGTTAATGGGCAGTAATTAAGCAAACAAACACCTGTCTAGCTAGCTGTTGCACATCTATCACAATGGCTACTAGAAAACGTAAAGTTGACAGCGAGGGCCGCCGCTTTCAGGAGCGGGTGGAGTAGACTATTTCTTCACTGAAAGCCGGAGCAGTTGCCATGGGGGGAAATGTGCCACTGACGGCACACCTGCGAAGTGGATTAGCCTCTCTGGTATGCAACAAAGGCAGCGATCATGGAGATAACGCCATGAAACTCCACTGTATAATTCACCAACAAGTTCTCTGCACTAAATGTCGAACATTTGAACATGTTATGAAACCCGTGGTAAAGGTTATTAAGTTCATTCGTGCCAAAGAACCACCGCCAATTTCAGCGGTTTCTCCATGACATA
>OMOW01109749.1:0-10395 GCA_900312555.1 Lamprogrammus exutus
GCACAGACACCATAGATTATGCCCCACTCTCGCCTCCGAACATCTCCCAACATCTTCATTTAGAAGTCTGTCTTCAGTCAAGTCATTCTCGCCAATGTTTCGGTCGGGTTCAAATGAAAAAGGCTGGACCGACGACAAGTTTCTCTCGCTGTTGGGCTGCAGTTGCCACTGAGCAACCCTTTGACGTCACTACCCAGACTGCATTGCGATGTAAACAATAATGGCGACGTACGAGTGACAAAACTTATTAAAAATTTAAAAAAAAACCTCAACGTTTTAAGTGTTTTATATTCCACGTTTATAAAGATAATGACTTCGTTAATCTGATAAAACCTACATGCCTTCATAGTCGGGGTTCCCTTTAAATAAATATATAATGTATTGGAAATGCCCTTATTATTATTGTACCAAAGTCAATTGGTTATTCTCTTAGAAACGGAGCCATAACGGCTGAAGTTGAACTGAGTTGTTGCTGTGATCTAATCCTTTTTACGTTGAATAGTCATGCTCCTGAGCAGGATGATCTGAAGGATGTGTCCCAAGACAACAAGTCCAAGAAGCGAGATCCAGGATCATACCAACACGTCAACAATTAAATCCTGCTCACTAATTAATCCACGTGCCGAGAATAGGGTTGCTTCATTAGTTGCGCTCCGAGTTTCAAGCCAGGGCAACATATTGCTGACTTACTTTACTTTATTACTTTACTTACATTATTAGTGGTTAGTAAAGAACCTCAAAGGTGTACTATATCCAATTCAAGTTGTCACTTTTTGACAAAAAGTTTTTGTCAAGTGTTGAGTACAGACATTTTCACCGACAGATTTTCAGAAAATAATTTTAGAAAGAACGTAAAACCCAGCCAGCCGGATCACCATGGCGAGCTTTGATTTTTTCCCTAGATGGTAGTTTCGGAAACATTTAGAGGTTACACAGGAAGTGCATAATACACGAAAGATGTGGACAGACATAAACGCGCTTGAGTGGAAGAATATGTGAATAGTAGCTTGCAACAAATAATTAGTAGATAATGGATTCAATTGGCTAAAATGCCGAGTAAATAGCAGAGGGATTTGTTAAAGCCACCGCACCCTCAGGTTTGTTTGTGTGTTTGTTTGTTGAGATTGGAACCGGAGACGTACCCAGGCGTGTTAGTTTACAATTGGCTACATCGCTTCTGTCCTCGTCAGTGTCAGAACGCTTCTTCAGTCTGTGGCCTTTCTTCCTCACACACTGACTTGTCCATATGTGTCATCTACAGCTGAGGACCTTGGTTTTTGTAGCCTGGGTTCTGGGTTACGTGGCTTTTCTGCGCTCTGTACGCAGGATGTGGACCGGGAGGTATGTACACAGTCCGCTGGTCCGCTCATTGTGTATGAATATGGTGAGCGAAGGCGAAGCTGCCTGGACCGAGACTCAGGGGGTATGAATTAATTCATTATTACTGTCAATTTATCTCTATCTTTCTAGCGTTCTACTGTTATCTATAACAACAATCTATACAAGTTAAGATATTCATATATTTGTGTGTGTATATATACAGTATATATAGTATCCATAGTCCTGCAATGACAAATGCTTTGTAAATTAATTTACCTACTTAGCAAAAGATTAATTGATGGCTTTGATTAACTTGTGACAGACATTTGCCATTATTGTTGACATACAATAGACCAAATAATTGATTAAATTAGAAAAGTAAACACTGCATGAGTTATAGCTGCTGCTCTACTTCTGCACTCCTTGGAAACACTGGACTGGGTGTATATTTGATATGCAGGTTACTGGGTCTAAATAGGAATTATTCAATTCTTTTTCCATCTCTTTAGTGGTACCACTGCTGTCCTGACCTACTTGGAGAATCAGTGCGACTGCTGTTCATCCAGAGCCACCTGGACTCAGGCACCAAGGCTTTTCTCAAGCAGAGCATTGAGAAGTCTGGTTGGCTGTTCACACAGCTCTACCATTCTTTTGTATCAACAGTCCTCAGCCCTGTAGTCTCACGAACCTCCATCAATGGGTGGGTAGTACTGTTTGTCTCAGTTTCGCTTGGTCACAGTGTCTCCTGCAAGGAACCTTGCACTGACAAGTTCTGTGTCTCAGGTTGCTGGGTCGTGGCTCGATGTTTGTGTTCTCTGCGGAACAGTTCCAGCAGCTGCTGCGAATCGGCCCAGAGTGGAAGGCAGAGAGGCTTCTCGATCTTGGGGCAGGGGACGGAGGTGTGACAGAGGTGATGGGAGCCCATTTCCGAGAGGTCTATGCCACAGAGGTCTCACTACCCATGAAATGGCATCTCCAGAGGAGGAATTACAAGTGAGTAGGTTTCTTTGTTTTCTCCTGGTGGCTCAGCAGTTCTCCTCACTGTCTGTTCCTTCTGTGTGGGGTTTACACGTTCTCCCCATGTCTGTTTGGAATTTCACACAGCTCATACTGTAGACATGCAGGTTTGGTTGCTTTTCCTCATTTGTATGTAACTTCAAAAATAAAGGCATCTGCCAAACGAGTAAATGTAAATGTACTTTCTTTGTAGTCAAGCACCAGATCAGAGGATCACTTATTTTGAAATTTCCCCTAGCATTAATTCTAAATTGGCTATTTTCTTTGATTACTATCCAAAATCCAAAAAAACAAGACTGACAAAAAATAAAATGAATTGATTTAGATCATAATTCTTTTGATAATTGATCCCAAACATTTATCAGGTTCTGCTGTAATTCTGGTCATTGTAAATTTAGTTTTGGGGCTGTTGGTCAAATAAAATAAACAATTTGAAGACATCACATTCTGGGAACTGATTTGTAATTATTGTTTCTAATTTTAATCATTAATTGAATAGAAACGTGAAGCAACAGACTAATCAATAGTAAAAAATAAGTCGGATTTCATAATGGGTTAATATGACTTTTTACACTGTTGTGTTGCTGAATGTTTTTGGTTGTTGCATCCCCAGTTGCAATACTATGCGTGTTTAAATAAAGGATTAAGTAAACCATGAAAGTACTAGTTTGGTTTTCAGTGTAGCATTTGCTGTACGTATGATATTTTTAAATATAATGATTTATGACAATGCTTAATTAGTACTTTTCAGTGATGATAGAAAAATGTGTTTATCTGGCTATTCTATCTGCTTTCCTGTCATATTCAGACTGCTGAGTATAGACGAGTGGCAGCAGATGGGTTTTCAGTATGATCTGATCAGCTGTTTGAACCTGCTGGACCGCTGTGATGATCCTCTGCATCTACTGCAGGACATCAAGCGATCACTTGTTCCCGGAACGGGAAGAGTCATCCTGGCTGCGGTGCTTCCCTTCCAGCCTTATGTGGAAGTTGGTCAGTTGGTACTCGGCACAGTAATTGGCTATACACTGTTCATTTCTTACAATTGAATACTTGTGATAGAGCTCAAATTAGAACACATTGTGTTTGTATGTTCTCAGGAGGAAAATGGCAGCGTCCTAAGAAACACTTGAGAATTGAAGGAAAGACGTGGGAGGAACAAGTAACCAATCTGTCCAATGAGGTTTTCAGGAGGGCCGGATTTGAGGTGGAAGCTGTGACCCGGTTGCCATACCTCTGTGAAGGGGACATGTATAATGATTACTATGTACTTGATGATGCAGTATTTGTTCTCAAGGCTACAGTAGATTGAATAGAGTCTGCTTATTGTTGAGATCCACTCATACGAGACTAATTCGTAAACACTGTATTTCTGACATGTTTTTGACAGGTGTGAACCTCAGGTAGATCATACATTTACCATTCATCATACAGTATACTGTATATATACCACAGTTTGAGAACTACTGTTCTAAGACATATTGCCACTCCTGTGTTGGTTCTCTACGGTTTGTGGACAATGTTTGATGTCATTTATGTAGTTGATTTGTGTATAATCAGTGGAAACAAATATCAACATTTGTATTTTCATTAATACATTATTTCTGTGTCTGATTCATATGAGCAGCGTATGCCCAGTTCACTTAATAGTGACAAAATATGAGGCCTTCTTAAATCAGTACTGTGCACTTTGGACGTTACTGTACAAAGGTCTACACAACATGTGCCACAATTAATGTAACATTTACATTAAATGAATCCAAGTTCTAGAAAAAATAAACATTTTCTACAGGTCTTAGTTCTATTTTTTTCATGTCAGCAACTAAGTGTTTTGTTATCAGATGTGATTAACTTGCATAGAATTGTCAGTGTGAATTACAGGCAGCTGATGTATTGGTTTAGTCTAGGATCAGAGTACTCCAGGGGCCCTTCAAGGAGTCCCAATGTTCACCAGCCAAATGGGCATTGTTATATCTTGTCTTATCTCTGGGTTTGATATGGGAGGTGATTTACAAGTGGGACACATTTAGGTATGCCTAAATTGCATATAATTCTATAATGGGGAAATAAGTGTCACCTTGAAAAATTATCCAGTGACTCAGCCATTGTTGGGTGAATCTCAGATTGTGATAATAGTGAATACTGGGAACTAGGTGACTTGGTGCTAGTACAACTGTCTCTAGCTTAATGTAAGCAAGACCAAGGAGATGGTGGTAGACTTGGGCTGGAACACCTTACAATGTGAGTGAACATCCTGGACTGGACTGGACAGTCAATACCAATGCTGTATGCAGAAAGAGCCAGGTTGTTCAGAATGTGCAGGACAATGAAAAATATTTTTAATGACTTGTGGCATCAGGCATATTGTTTACCGTGGTCTGCTGGGTTTGAGGCATCTCAGCAGGCAATAAGAGATTTAACAAACTGGTGAGGAAGACTACTTTAATCCTGGATCCCACTGATGTAGTGGGAGAGAAGGATGGTGGCCGAACAATCATATCATGAACAACACATCTCATCTTCTACATGGGGCTACGAGGGCTCTGGGCACCTCCCTTCTGAAGACTGATTCACCTGTGGTGTGCAAAGAAGCACTACTACAGGTCCATAGTAAGAATTCTTCATCAAGGCCACTGCCCTCAGAATCAGAGCTACCAAACTGATCAAACACTCTGTCTGAGCGCCAATGAATGAGGGAGGCAAGTACTGGAGCTACAAGGCATTACCAGTGGAACACTGATTCATGACCCCATACTAATCAAACTCAGAAAGCTAGCAAATGTATGCAATGAAATACACATGGGAAACGCAACGCAGCTCTACAACATCAACTACGCAGAATGAAAAAATGATCTCAGCGCGTGTCGTGACAACAGCATAATTTATGTTGATGAGCATCCTTCTCTTCTGATTGGCTGTACCCACGAGGGTTTCCCGTCTTGCATTGGGCGCTCTTAGCCACGTCCCCGAGCCACGTCGCGCTTTACTCGCCATTTTCCCATCTTTCCAAAGCCAGTGTGTGACCGTTCCTGGTGTGAGGGTGTCATTCAGTACAATTTTACAATAAATTAATCTTTACCGGGAGAGAAACCGAGCTCTTAATAGTCTTAAACTGGTTCGCCTCTGCAGGAGCAAGCAGAAACATGAACATTTTCAGACTAACTGGCGATCTCTCCCACCTAGCAGCCATTATCATCCTGCTGCTAAAAATATGGAAAACCAGGTCTTGTGCCGGTGAGTAGCTGCATGCTGTAACTGACAGTTCATACGTCCTCCTTACTTGGTCATGTACGTGCTGTGTCATCCAACAGTAAAGTTCAACCAGCCCAGTAACCCTTGCTTCTGCGAAACTTCATTAATCATAGCTCGTTAGCCAGCTCTAGGCTAACGCCAACTAGCTGCCTAGTAGTGGTGCCAATCCAAGTGTGACCTGGTATCAAATAGTCAGATACGTGACTGTAACTGTTACCAACATGGCATATATAAACGTGACATACAATAAATCATCCTGTAGAAAAGGGGCTTCTCTCAGAAGCATCAGCTGTTTTGCTGACCCGAGCTGTGCACCGGGCCCTGCATTAACGTTGGGTAGGAACGGGACCACAGCACTTGTTGGTGAAGTTTGGCATGCAGGGACTCATCATGTCCTGTGTGCACGTGTGTGTCTGCGCGCGCGTTTGTGTTGGTGAGGGTATCTTGGGAGACAGAGATAGCTTCACGTTTCATGTTGACCCTGTTATTCCTGCTTGTGGCCTGGTGTGAACTCTGACCTGGCAGCAGTAATCAGTCAAGTTCAGATAGTAGATGCAGAATTTAGTTATTAAATAGGAAACTCATTTTTGTACATTATCATACAAAGAAACTCTGCTGTGCTCTGTTCTTGCAAATTTCAAAGGTTAGGACAATAACATTGCCAGATAGGCAGTCAGCTGAGTTATTGGTTGGTGGTTACTGCTGTTTGCTGTCAGACAGATCTATGTGCAAGTCAGCAATGAACCTAAACAGATACACATTGGAGACTGCCATTGTCAATAACAGGAACAGAACAGGGGCAGTATGGCTCAGGATGGTAGAGCAGGTGTCTAGGGATTGGAATGTTCCTGATAATTCCATTCGATTGCGGCCTCCTCCTAGAGAGCCTGTCGAAGTGTTGTTGAGCAAGACACTGGACCGCTAACTGCTCCTTATATGCAGGTTGGCCATCATATGCCATCAGTGTATGAATGGGTGAATGTGAGGTCATTGTAAAGAGCTTTGGATAAAATCACTATATAAGTACATTTACCAAACACTACCTGTTAAGACTGTATAAATGATTGCAAATGGTTCCACATGATATACTGATAACTGATCATAGACCCTTCAATGACAAATGGTGAATGGTGTTGTCAACTGCCAGCAATTACACTGTAGATACACAGATAGGATTGCAACAATGCAGCTGTATACAGGTGAGAATGAAGACCTGCAAAGCAAACATTATCAAACCTGAGCTACTTACTGCCAGTACAGTGCAACATCGTGACCTTTGTAATATCACATGTGGTCTGTGATTATTGTGAATTTAGATAGAGATGTTGTTCTTTGACATTTTTGGTGCTGAAGTATAACAAATAATATTTACATGTGTGTAATTTGCTGGTGGATACAACTTCTAATTCTAAATATTGGCAAATCACATCATAAAATGTTTGGATGGACAGAATGCATTCTGGGTTTTATGAATGAACTGTCCCAGATTAGTCATAAACCTAATTGTGGAAGATAATTAATATTTGAATGCGCTGTGCTATCTCATCACAGGTATTTCAGGGAAGAGTCAGGTTCTGTTTGCCTTGGTGTTCACCACTCGCTACCTGGACCTGCTCACCTCCTTCATTTCTCTCTACAACACTACAATGAAGGTGAGACACTCACAAATTTCTCCTTATTTACATATCCCACGGCATTTGCTTTAAGAATACCACCCCCTTTTCTTCAAGCACTAAGAATTACAATGTTATGGCTTAAGTAGTACACTGAGCTGACACACCTTCATTTACTTTGTGTAAACACGACTTCAGCCAAGTACACACTGGGATCAGAGAATTTTCATCTTGTATGTTTGGCGTGGTGACATCTGTGTCTTTCAGATCATCTACATTGGATGTGCATATGCCACTGTGTACCTGATCTATGTGAAGTTTAAAGCAACTTATGATGGGAACCATGACACATTCAGAGTGGAGTTTCTGGTCGTCCCTGTTGGTGGTCTGGCTTTCCTCGTAAACCATGACTTTTCTCCACTGGAGGTAAGACATTCAGCACAAGTGCACTCTCGGTGCCATCCAAAGCTCTTATTAGATTGTTCCTTGATCTTCGTTTGACCCAGAAAGCGATCCGGTCGATCTGCCATCTTTAAGGACGTGTTTGCTCTGAGGATCGAGGAAGCTTGCTGGAGAAGCATTAAGCAAGGAAACACAAGACCTTCCTACATGGAAGGTTATCAGACAGACATGCCCCTTCATTGTAAATCTTTTTCTGAATGGACAGACCTGCCACAGCTGATCTGACAGTGGGCTGCATTGACATCATCATAACCTGAGTTTGATCAAATGTGCGAACAGACAAATTTCAACAACAATTCAGGTGTAAAACTACTCCCATTATCTAGATTTTACTATGTCTGAGTCATTACCAGCTTAAAATGACTGAATGTGATTTCAGTTTAGATGTGAATGATAAAAGAATCATAAAACAATAAATTCATTATTCTTATGTAGCTACAACTAGCAGTATTGAGCTGTTTAATGAAACATCCTGAGTGTAAAAGTTCACTGATGAATGGCTGCAACTGACGATGAATATTATAGTTTAACTGGGTGAACATGTGAGATACACTTAGAAATTAAATGATGTTGGTCTGATCTGTTGAATTTACAGTCGGATTGTGGTTCATATGTGGATGCTTCTCAATCTTATTATATCATTATAATAATAATCACAGAAAAATATTTCACATTTGTATTGTCTTGAGGGAAATGAAAATGACAGAGCAGCCTCAAACACTCTGACAGCTGATCCAGCTGTGCTACTGTTATCAGTAAATTACATCACTTCAGATGAAGCTTGAGTGAGGATGTTTCATTTCTCCTGAATCATCGCTCCTCGGTTCCTCTGTCCACACATCTTTTCCTTGCATCTTTAGTGGGCGGGACTAAGACGCAAGGAAAAGATGCAAGTGAAGGAAACAAGGAAACAATGTAAGAGCTGTAGAATGCAGCTTCTGATCTGCATATTTCTGATATGTATAGTTAGAGATGGCTTTTACTTTCCAGACTAAGTTTGCAAATTCTTTTTTTCAGTCTAATTTTAAGATGACCATTGCTTGTTTTGTCTATTGCATACTAGTGCTCCTTTCTCCCATCTGCCTCACATTATTTTATCATGTCACTCAGATCCTGTGGACGTTCTCTATCTACCTGGAGTCAGTGGCCATCTTGCCTCAACTTTTCATGATCAGCAAGACTGGTGAGGCAGAAACCATCACCACCCACTACCTGTTCTTCCTGGGTCTCTACAGAGCCCTGTATCTCATCAACTGGATATGGCGGTTCTACTTTGAGGGATTCTTCGACATGATTGCCATTGTCGCCGGTGTGGTGCAGACAATCCTCTACTGCGACTTCTTCTATTTGTATGTAACAAAAGGTGAGTTCTGCAACAGTTTCGTTTAACCTTACTATAGCAGTGGTAACAGTAAGCTGTTACCTATAAAGTACAAACCCCAATTCCAAAAAAGTTGAAACAGTGTAAAATGCAAATATAAACAGAAAGCAGTGATTTGAAAATTCTCTTTTAACTATACTGAATTGAAAACAGTACAAATACAAGATAATTAATGTTTTAACTGATCAATTTCATTGTTTTTTGTAAATATACACTCATTCTAAATGTAATGCCTGCAACACATTACAAAAAAGTTGTGACGGGCATGTTTACCACTGTGTTACATCACCTTTCCTTATAACAACACTCCGCAATTGTTTGGGAACTGAGGACACTAATTGTTGTAGTTTTGAATTTGGAATTTTTTTCCCATTCTTGCTTAACATAAGACTTCAGCTTCTCAGCAGTCTGGGGATTCTGCTGTCATATAATGCACTTCATAATGCGCCACACTTTTTCTATGGGTGACAGGTGTGGGGCCTCATTTATAACTGTTTAGTACGCACAAAACTGGGCTTGAAACGTGCGTACGCCACTCTCTACGCAAACGTTGGGATTTATAACGACAAACTTTACGTAAGAATGTGTGCACTGGTACTGCAGCCCTGACCCATGCGTACGCACATCTTGGAGACAGGAGGATCTGGTGACACCGATGGACAGGCAGTGAATGAAGCCAGATTTCACAGAAATGTTGACGCTGTGGAGTGACTGTGAGAAGAATCACTAACACAGGGCCTCTACGACAGAACAAACATTCACACCGACAGTGTAAATGTACGTGTGTTCAAGTCAGAATGTCTGTAGTTTAACACAACACTTGCTCCTCTCCGTAGTCGATCCATTTATGGTTCAAATGTGTAATTCCTGTGGCTCAACTCATTTAAATTCAAAGGAGCAAATTTATGATTTGGATTCCCGCATATAGGCGTATGCCGATACAGCTGGTGCTTAAATGTGGTGTGAAATCACATGTAAATTACTGTTTTTATTTATAAGTTATAGATCGTCTCAGTTAAATCTTCCCCTCATGCGCTCCTCACTCCAGTTCCAAACCCTCAGAGTGCAGATGAGAGGCGCAGAGAATTTATAATTTCACTCAACTTTATTATTTATTTTTTATTATTTATTATTATCCTGCTGCTATGGCCGACAAAATCAAAACATCTGTTCTCATTCACTTTGGTATGTAAATTTCTACCTGCGCAAAGTTTCTCTTTTGGTCTTGGGTTCAGACATCGCCATTCTGAATTACAGTGCAACACCAGCTCATTTCAATAGGCATTGACTCATTTGCATTGACCATTTATGGCTAGTTGTGGCAGGGTAGGGGGCAGGTTGTGGGTTTTT
>OMOW01109777.1:0-10552 GCA_900312555.1 Lamprogrammus exutus
GAGATTCCGATCTGTGACTGGAGTTCAGACGTGTGCTCTTCCGATCTTCACTTAGGGGTTTGGGTTTTCTGAGTTTAGGTGGAATCATTGCAAAGCATCGGCTCCATGCCCCTGCTTTGTGCAACAACCAGCAGCAACACAACGCAATCTGATAAAGTAAATGGAGAGTCTTCACGTGATCGAGATCTTAAATGAGAGAGTAGAGGTAAGGAGAGGAAATGCAGTGCTGTGGTACTTAAGATCCAGGATAGAGAACCACTGAGCGTAATCGACGCCTCTTAAGAGGTTTCTCCTCATATTCTCAATTGCTCTGTGAACGATCTTCATCTTTTAATAACATAACTACTACCTTTTATAGGTGGGCTGTGGCTGTCAGTGTTCCAGGGGCAGGTACGCGCTTACTCTAAGTCACAATTCAAATTTAAATAACTTTAGAAATGAGAGCAAGTAGAGCCAGGAGAAGGAGGAGGTGGGCTGATGTTTCGGACTTCATCTCATGAATGTGTCCCCACTGAATGAACGTCACGTACGCCTGCGGCTTGCGACAGAGATCCGATCTGGCTCACCAGGTCGCCTACGGGTCCATGCACAAAATGTGAATGTTTTTGTCTGTACTGCAGTTAAGGCAAAAATGCAAAAAGGCGTCTAAATGGACAGAATTTAGAGGATTCCCTGGTTTGCTGAATATACATGAAGCCTTGATTATGCGGCGAGGAAATGCATGGTGGGATAGATCAATTATCAACATTTACATGCCTGAGTGTCGGCTCGTTCGTCTGAGTAAGCTTACGTTCATTCATGCAGATTACAATCTAATTATGGCGTTTACATGACGTTTGAAAAAAAGGCCTTAATCAGAGTATAATCAAAGTTTTCACATGCTTGTAAACATCATGAGTAATGTACGGTCCGTCACACTGAGGTGTAGATTGTCGAGCCATATGTACGACTGTGGTCTGCTGTGGCTTTAATGTGGGTAGAAACAGTCAACCTGTAAAGCTATTTTGAAATTTCTACACCAGCCTAAAGCTTTGTGAAGAGTCCACACTAATAATAACGCCTCGCGAGAGAGAGAGA
The DNA here is from genome assembly GCA_900312555.1 of Lamprogrammus exutus. Taxonomy (NCBI): domain Eukaryota; kingdom Metazoa; phylum Chordata; class Actinopteri; order Ophidiiformes; family Ophidiidae; genus Lamprogrammus; species Lamprogrammus exutus. The sequence goes on from OMOW01109777.1 coordinate 1,078, forward strand.
AGGAGTGTGGAAGAAGTGGAAGAGTCTGCAGACTTCTCTTCTCGTGGCTCTGTGACAGAATCACATCTGGCTGTTCGGCGGCAGCGTATATACTGTATATATAAAAAACCCTTGTAAGATAAGAAAAACCGTGGGCAATTAAAAGCAGGGCAGAATGTGCGGCGGAGCAGGGGGACGACTCGTCTCGCTGGAGGAAGACGTAAAGGAAAGAAGAAGAAAATACTGAGTCACTGTCACCTTTCTTTTTTCTCGCCTTTAAAGGACGCGTTCGAATATAATGTGAAACACGCACGCTGGAGAAAAAGGAAGAAAAAGTCACGGCCTTTAAAACGAACGTGAAATTTAATTAAAAAGCAAAAAGGAAGCAACAGTCAATCCTCTCTATTCAAAAACCATTGCACACACACTTCTTTTACATAACATTGGAGCTTACGCAGCAGAATGTCTACGGTCAGGAAGAATACACGACGCGTAGAATTGAATGTACAATTTGTCAAGACCTCTGCCTCCGTGTCTATGCCATGAAGCCATCGGTGAAAGTGAAGAATTGCACAGATCAAATCAGTTGCAGTATATTTCACGAGTCGAATGGCTGCCGTTTGGTATTGGCTGATACAAATCAACTTGGCAGTCTTACAATTCAGCAAAGAAACCAGATGAAGCGACCATCTAAGGTCGCTTGGTTTGGTTTGGTTACTAAACCAGGATAACTACATAACATGTTAACTACGTCTCGGTCTGTGTGTTGTGCTCCATGGTCACTCTGAGAGGCAGGCCAGAATCTAAACTGAAGAAGTTACCAAATGTATGAACGCTTTCTAAATGAGTCATAGAACTAAGAGATATATTCATATTTTGGATTAATAAGTAAATTTGGGGAGGTGGTGTTTGCATGGTTTCTTATTGTTCCTTTTTAAGAGAAGTAACCCTCTAGTATTAGATCATGCAGTCATAGTGACATTATATGTGTGAGAAAAGTTTGATCAGAGCTTTCCAAACATGTCGCTCTCTTTAAATACAGCAGACTTTGCACCATGGTGATTTGGTCATTTGTAAATGTGAATAGTGGTATAATTATAATAAAAGGCCAGGAGAAATCAATGTCCTTGTATTGGAGGTCCGCAATGGCTTGAAGCAATTAAAAGATACCTTAAATAAACCACTGCAGACATACGGTGTTAAGTTTGCTTGGGAGGGGATAACACATTTGGTCGCTCTTCACTCTGATCTGAGGACAACCGTCGCCTCCGTCGACAGAAAAGTGATTCTAAACTCTGGGAAGGTGATTATTAAAGGTCTCTTAAGGTCTTTTCTTTCTCAGTTAAATGCGTTCTGTAATCACGGTGCATCACTGACAGACCACACACACTCATGCAGATGAAGATGTTCCATTTCTTCCTGATTACAGAATTCATATCGAAGCCCAACAGGCCAACACGCGGCAGAAGGAGTCCGAATGTTTCAGGATAATAATGCTCCGAGTCCATTAACTACAAAGACTACATGAGGTGCAAGTTACAACGCAAGTATGACATCGTCTCCTGAATAATACAACATGTTTCCATAGTATGAATCAAAACACACTGAATTCTACTTTTCAGTCAAACCTCTGCATACCACTCCTTTTTTTTCATACTCGAAATCATAGAAACAGCCTTAATTTCCCTCGAGCAATGCCAGGAAGGTAAGACGGCGTCTCCTGGGTTCACGTGGAGCCTGGGTATTCTCAAAACTCATTATCAGCAAACTGCAGAAAGCAATACGGTCTGTAATATTTGCTCACAGATTCTGTATTCACTGAAAAAGGCATATTTTATATACGTATATGCTATATATATGTATGCTTTCTTTTACGGCCGCCTCTTGACCTTCTTTTTCTGGCATATAGATATTATATGTATGATACACAAGAGATTATCCTCGACATGTTGGAGGCTGTGAATGGTGCAAAGGCATAACTAACGGGGTTAGAGGTTCAGCCAAATGCACCCTGCCGTTCATTACAGGGGGATCTGCCTTTAAATGCAGATTGCGTGGGATTTGGGGATTTGTCATAAATGAACAAAGGCACATTTCTGTGGTAGATTTTCTTTGATTTGAATGTAATAAATCCTTGGAGGCTAACACGGAATTAATCTGTCTTATGCAACGTTGGACCGTTTCAGCATGTTGAGGTTCCAACTAAATGTTAACTGTTGGCATGTAAATGTAGCAAAATAGCTGCTGCTGTTATAAATAAGGCTGTGAAATATTCAGATACTGTACTGTACTATTGCAATGTTAGATTTCAAAGTGCTTATGCAACAATGGAACATTTTCAATTTGAAAAGTAAAAATAAAAGTCTTGGTGTAATCTTTGGCTGTAGCTGAAATCAGTTCAGAGCAGTTTGGGAGGATGTGGAGTCTGTGGCTGGCGGGTTGGAATGAATAAAAATCATATTTCAAGCACAGAGTTGCTGATACAGATCAAAGATTAGCTTCACTTTTCTTCAACTGAAGGGAATCACAGAAATGGAAATAGCAGCAAACTGACTAATTAAATGAGGATAAATTTATCTGTGCCTCTGTGCATATTGTGACACTTTTTTGATTTAAAAAGAAATTAGATGCACAGAAACGCATCTTTCTGTGTGCATGATTATGTTTGCATTGCATTGATTACCTGCAAATGTTCCTCTGTAATGTGTGTAAATGTAGTCATGAGAACATAATTGTTATGGGCCTGGCAAGTGAGAGTGTGTAGCACTGCCTGTGCAGATCTAAAGCACACAAAGTGAGCTGGATCAATATCAAACTGCCATCATGAAGTCCGTATGCAGTATGCAGTTAACAAGATCTAAATTTATGGCGGCAAAATATTGACTTCTGTTCCCTGAGAGGACTGAGGTGAAAAGGATCGCGTCAGAGAGTCGACCACTCCGGAATGTAAATCAAACGCTGCTGTCCAATGCTATTGTGTTGTTAGGGAATGGACAAAGTGATGGAGAGAAGCTGAGTCAAATCAAATGAAATCACTTAGCTTTCCACGCATCGATTCATCTCTTGGTTCCGTGATGCCATTTGATGGAGTTATTTTGCTTTATAATCAATGTGACAGAATAGCGGTAAAATAGCTTTGAAAGGCTGCGTGATAATTAGATAACTGCAGTAAAAGCAGAGCTGGAGCTTCTCTCCATCGCTGTGACACATTTCTCTATCAAACTGATTGGTCTCACAGACTATGTGGAGACGTTTGGTGCCACGGTAAAGTTTAAATATTGGATCTACAACTTCATAACATATAAAAAATATGTCTTCTGTGCCAGAACTCTCATAATTACAAAGCGACTGCAGACATAACGGGCTGCAGCTTGAATCCAGCGACACTCCTGTAATCCTGCAGAGACTCGCAGCACCTGTCTGCCAGATCAGATCAGGTCAGCATGAAATGACTGCATGAGCTCTGCCTGAATGCGCCAACCAAAACAGCTCCAAACAGGTCTCCTCTCCCCAGGCAGAGGCGTGCAACATGAGGGTCGACATAAGGAGACAGCTGCAGTTCCCCATGGAAATTATCAGCGACAAGATACACAGCACAGACATAATTCTGTGGTCTGCAGCTGACAGGAAACTCCTTGTTGAGCTTCTTCTTCCACCCATGAGGTGAAGGCACTCACACCAGGCAGCAGAATACAGGGAAGTTGAATAAATGGCCATCATCTCCGCTGTGGAGGTGTGATTCCAGAATTGTTTTGGCACATCCACGGTGACATGGCAGTGACTGGAGCATTGGGGGGTCTGCTTTTAGCTGTGGCGGAGGAAGGAAGGATAGGAAACTGGGGGGAGTAACGAATCCTGAGGGAAGCTGCAGGGGGCAGCAAGCAGATGCCAATTCCGTTGTCGATGTTCGATACTTAAGTTGACGGCGCACACGTACACCTCCTGTAATAAAGCCCTTTGATGTACGTCTGTTTCGCACTCATTATACATTATTCAACCAGCTGACACATATGAACCCATTCTTATTACGGGACGACTACGGCAAGGAAACATTCTTTCATATTCAGATCTTGCAGCATCTGTCACCCTGCAGCTTGCACACAGTATGAAAGTCTTCCTCTCAGTTCACCGACTCCCTGTGCAGACACATGAAAGCAGCAGGTAACGCATGGGGGCTTCTTCTAATCAGGCACGCCGGATCCTCTATATCTTAAATAAATCTCGCACAAGCAACGCCGCACTACGGAACAATAAGCACACGAACTTCTGTGCCTCCACGTGCGTCAAACCACAGAGCTCTAGTTCTCATTCTTGGTCTCTGGGGGCCATTTTCCATCGCTCCCTGCTTCACTTGACGAGAGTTGATGCCTCCCGGATTCTGACTCCCTAAACACATCTGATTTAACAGCATTAACACTATTACAGCACTTATTTGAGCTGATAGAAAATAATCAATACTGGTAATTCAATTTTAAAAAGCCTGTGGTGAAATCAAATCAGTTAATCAATCTGGAAACTACTGATGATACAACCAACCCTCCCAAGCTTATCCACACCACCAATGAAGTCAAACAAAAACTCAGTGTACATAACCATAATGGTGTGTGCGTCTGCGTGTGTGTGTGTGCGCACTGTAGAGACCCGGCTACTTTTGGTTGATAGTAATACTCACTGAGACGATAGCAGCCAAAGTCTCGACAGCTCCTGTGGTCAGAGTTATGTAGGGGAGAACGGCTTCAGCGAAGCCCGCCTCCCGCAGGATCCCATTGGTGTAGTACCAGATCTGCGAGGACATCACAAAAACACAAGGCGTTGCTCTTTCACGTCTCTCAGACAGCGATTTCACCGGTGGCGATGGCGATGGCGATGGGGCAGTGAATGTCAGAAGATGAATAATTTAAGACCCGTCGTCCTGAAATTAACACGTTTGTAAATGAGGTGGTGTGTATGTATAATTCAGACGAGGTGAGTAAGTTGAGGATGATTTCCAGCTGCGACGCGTTGCTGAAAAGTCCGTCGAGGAGATATAAAACATACGGGCAGACATTTTTTTCATCACATTCATCCTGAAATGAACGCGGCCTGAAGAGGAGCTCACACTTTATTTGCATGCGACGCTCGCAGTAGAAGAACGAGAGTGTTTTGACACTTTAATTCATACATTATCCTTTTGTTCTATCTCAAATTGATGCTTTGATTGCTTCCGCCAGGACAGACTTTATAAAATGCCAACTTCTTTCCCCATTTGTCTCCTCTCTTCCTCCTTTTTTAATTGTTTACTATTATTATTATCACTCCACAGACATTACAGACATTACAGACAAACACCAGTCAGAGACGATTCTTGTATTTTTCAACTGCGTAAACAAAGATGATTACAGAGAAATGATGTCTTGTTTTAGTCCCATGGAGATAGTTTTTGTTCCATCTTGGCAGTGTAGTTGACAAGTGATGATGTTCTCTAACTTTTCGATTTCCAAATGTCAAATTAAAAAAAAATTGCATTCGTCACAGTTTTGTTAATTGCCTGTCAAAATTTCCTGACAAACACTGATGCGGCTGGACAGGTGTGTCACTCCTCTGTCCCTGCACGATGATGGCAAGGACAGCATATCTTCACATTCATATACCACCACAGAATATTACACTACATACAACAAAATAACTCCAGATAGAATTTGTATTCATTTTGCACCTGTGTTGTTCCATAGTTTTATCCACATGTCACATCCTTTGAATATTATAAATAAACATCAACATTTCCCAGATTTGAAAAACGAAAATAAGAGTCATAAATATGTGTACTGTGCTCTGAAATGCATGGGAAAGTGCATAGGATGGCAGAGTGTGAGGAAGATGAGTGAAAGCACAGCTGCGTCTTACAGCGTTGAGGCCGCAGAGCTGATAGCAGGCCATGATGATGATGATCGTGATGAGCTGCCAGCGCACAGCAGGGTTCCTCATCAGCTGTAACACAGAGACCGTCTGCAGGTTGTTCTGGGCTCGAGCCTCAGCATGGACCTCCTCCAGCTCCTGGGATACATCCTTCTTCCCCAAGAACCTCTGAAAGGCTGACGCACGCGCACACACACACACACACACACACATACACACACAAAAGCAATCAAGATGCTGCAACGCTTTTCTCTAAATGCCTGGAGGATGTAATTCCACCATAAATGGAAAGAGACCTTCATGAATGAAAATTTGAAGCGACAAATACAGCTCTGGAATAAAATGAAGAGCCCACTGCAAGATGATCAGTTTCTCTGGTTTGACTGTTTATAGGTACGTGTTTGAGTAAAATGGTCAAAATAACAAAAAAAGATGCAGTGTTCATTTAAAACATTTGTATTGTGTTGTTTAAAAATGAATATGAACTTGTTTTCTTTGCATTATTCCAGGTTTGAAAACACTGCAACATTTTCGTTATTTTGACCAGTTGTCATTTTCTGCCAAAAAATGCTCTAAATGACAATATTTTTATTTGGAATATGGGAGAAATGTTGTCAGTAGTTCATAGAATAAAACGAAAATGTTCATTATACTCAAACACTTACCTATAAATAGTCAAACCAGAGAAAGAGATCATTTTGCAGTGGTCTCTTCATTTTTTTCCCCCAGAGCTGTGTAATTATGTTTATCTATCTATCTATCTATCTATCTATCTATCTATCTATATGTCTGTCATGTTCTCTGTAGGTTCATTTAGGGTCCAACCGACAAACCCAAGGTCTCACTCCTGTATCTTTCTAATCAATAATCATTATTGCAAACTTGGCAGATTCTTTGACTGTTTTCATTCATTTGGTATCATCCATAATGCAATCTTATAGTCAAGGTGATTTGTGATTAGCTTGGACATGTATTAATATGCATTAAGCCTTTTGTTGTAAATTAATATTGAAGGTAAAGGTAAACAGGTAAAAGGAACCAACGCGACATCTTTCAGGCGCTTTCAGCTCGTTTTCACTTCTGTGGACAAAGTAAAACAGTGACGGGTGACTACATTTAGCAAAGGGAGCCTTATATTGCAAAAGCTAGAGAAATGCAGGACGTGGATCCAGGTCATAGTTTTAAATCTTTATTAAAATGTATCTTTAGGCCATAGACAACAATTCAGTCTGCTCGTCCTGTGTTAGCTCTAGGTTACCACTAGATGGTAGCAGAGACTAAGGACGGTACAACCAGCCTTCAAACCAAAACGCTTGATACAATTGGATCCCAATCGCTACGATCTGGAGGTCAGATGGGAGCTGTATTTATCCAGGCGTAGCCGAGTGCCTGGCAGGGCTACAAATATGCAACTACTGCTGATTCAGTGAAGTAAAGACAGTTTGAATGTATTTTTAATAGCTACAAAACTCCATCCAGAACAGTTCCATCATTATCGATTGCTGTTAATATCTCCGATGGGGAGGTTTTCAAAGTCAAGGAGTCAGACTATAAAAGTCAAATGTACACAGAGACGCAGGTTTTGGGTGTTGGGGCGACTTACAGAGAAACGTTTTGGCCTTGGGGAGGTTTCTGATGACTGAAAGCTTCCTTATTGCTGCTGCTGGGAGGCTTGAATGTTATTTGAACTTGTGCTTCTTGATGGGAAAGAGCAGATAGCTGGGTGTAGATCGCTGTAATCTTCTCTACTGTAAAAGATAAGCCCTGGGGCAACCGGAACTCAAGGTGGGTACAGTTTGATAACATGACCCAGAACAATGAAATTACATACACACACATGCACACACACACACACACACGTACAGAGAGAGAGAGAGAGAGAGACTAAAAGCAGGTCACTAGCACATGGGAGAGGAAATCCACATGGACAGGTCTGTGACCACACACAAGACAGAAAATGGATCCTGAAAATGTGTGTGTGTGTGTGTGAGACTAGAGATTGTACACACAACCATTCAAAGTACACTAGGCAATTTTAGATATGTCAAATATTTGATATGGTTGCGTGACTAAATCAGCATGAGCATCAGCCTGAATGACATATTGAGGCCAGAACAGAGCAGAATGTCCCACGCCCAAACTGAGATCCAATACAGTCTGTACAATGTCTCATAAAATAGTCATGTTTATTTGTACAGCCCAATATCACATCAATGTCTCAGAGGGCTCTACAGGCCCACACATCGACGGCTCCCCACCAAGTCCAAGCTCTCTGAGAAGACGAGGAAAAACTTTTTTAAAGAAGCTCTGGTCCAGTAAGTGGATCTCAGTACACACAGACGCAGAATCTAAGATGGTCCAGTGAGGACAAGAGGACAGTGAAAGAGTCAAACTTCTTCCTATCATTCCCTGTCCCAAGGTGAGTAGTGGAATTGGGGAAGGCTCATAATCATTGACGGACAGGGAAGAAGAGTGTATGGAAAAGAGTGTATGGAAGTGACATGATTTGGGATTTTTCCAATGATCGCAGTTATGAGTAGACAGAACTGTGTCGCATACTTGCAGTTTAGTTCTGATTTCTGAATTTCAGTGTTTAATCCAAAGACCTGCATTGATCTTAAGCCAGTCAAGCGAGGCGACGCCGTTAAGACGGATTAGCACCGTTGTCTTTACTCTAAATACTTTACTCGAAAAACAACTGAGGTTTAGACTAATTGGCAAATATCAAATTTGGAAAACGATCAACAGTAATGTAAAACTGGGCAGGAATGCAGGAAATGAGAGAATCCCATCATGCTGAAATCCTCTAATACATGCCAACACAACACTAATTACTACGCAGACTCGCATGTGTAAATGACTCGTCCTTGTTTATCTCCCTGCTGGTTGAACACCTGCTTCAATCCAGCATCACGCTGCGGCTGTCGAGCACGATAACAATGGTATGTCGGTGTCGGACGAGCGGCGGCAACAACAACATCAGCATGGAGGAGCCCAGCCCATGTAGTTTTCCCTGCGGGGGCACAGCGGGGGATCCACGTTGTGGCTAGAACCCTCATGTTGCGACAAGGTGGAGATATGAGACACAACAAAGGGCCAAACAAGACCAGACACAGACTGACTGGCTTTTTAAGATGAGGTTAAGATGAGGTTAAGATAAGGTTAAAATGAGGTTAAGATGATGCTACGATGAGGTTAAGATGAGGTTAAGATAAGGTTAAGATAAGGTTAAGATGAGGTTAAGATGAGGCTACGATGAGGTTAAGATGAGGTTAAGATAAGGTTAAGATAAGGTTAAGATAAGGTTAAGATGAGGTTAAGATGAGGCTACGATGAGGTTAAGATGAGGTTAAGATAAGGTTAAGATAAGGTTAAGATGAGGTTAAGATGAGGCTACGATGAGGTTAAGATGAGGTTAGGATAAGGTTACGATGAGGTTAAGATAAGGTTAAGATAAGGTTAAGATGAGGTTAAGATAAAGTTAAGATGAGGTTAAGATGAGGTTAAGATAAGGTTAAGATAAAGTTAAGAAGAGGTTAAGATGAGATTAAGATAAGGTTAAGATGAGGTTAAGATAAAGTTAAGATGAGGTTAAGATGAG
>OMOW01109794.1:0-11390 GCA_900312555.1 Lamprogrammus exutus
ACGTACGGCAAAACGTAAGAATAGGAACGCAATAAGATGATTACAGGCGCGGCTGTATTTATAGATATTCCGTGCATCACAGCACATGAGAACTTCAGCGCTGTTTGCCTCAACCGAGATGTTTTGTTAAATTCCCCCCCTCAACTAATTGAGATACTGAGATGAGATATTAAGGTAACTTTAAAAAAACACACACTAACTACACAGTGCTATATATATATATATATATATATATATATATATATATACAGTAGTGTGTAGGTAAATTTAATTGGATGTTTTCATTGCTTATATCAGAAAAAGATGATAAATTATGGAAGAAAACAATCAAACAGCAAAAAAAAAAAAAATTGTTGGATTATCTTATAACAGTAATATGTGTCAGTCTCACTGATATGAGATATACTGTAGTACTATCTCATATTATGAGACAAGAAACTAATTTAGATACTGAGATGAGATATTAGGGTAATTAAAAAAAACACACACACTAACTACACAGTGCTAAAGCTGCTTTTGTGTTAATTAGCACACCCGTATCCGTTTACTGTGGCGTGACCCAGGTAAAAGTCAATGAAAATCGGCATGTAAATGAGCTGCAACATACTCAAGAAGGAAACTTTCAGGGCCACACACTTTAAAACAGGAGGTACATATGAATAATTCCTGTCTGGTAGAAGTGCTGCAAATGTAAACCAGAGAAAAAAGATCTGGGAAAATGGAGCAGAAACCAATGCGGTCAGAGGTAACGAGAACACCTTGAGTGTTCAAAAAGGGTGGAAGGGCGAAAACAGGAGCTGCAAAGGAGAAGGCATCCAGGCACTAGCACATAGTTTATTTTACATGAGGATAAATTCCAATTTAAACTTATTTCACCCACATTTCGTAGCAGTGAAAAGTATTGTCAAACTTAAACAGACTTAATTTTTGCGTGATGTATGGTTCATGAATAGATTCCCTGACATGCAAATGAGAACAGTGTAGTAACGTCTCTTTCAAGGCAAATAACCAAATTTCCCCGTCGTGGGACAAATAAAGGATTATCTCATTTTATCTTAAAAGAAGCCCCTAATGGATGTTTAAGAACAAGGGAACATAGTTGTCCTTACCGACACGTTAAATCTGATGCCTTACTTTATAAATAACTCACTAATTATATAAAAAAAATTAAACAAAATAGAAATTTGTCAATACATAGTGTTATGTATTAGAGTAGCTATCATAACACATTTTGATCTCTAGCTAAACACAAAAGCTCCCATTTGTCAGACAGAACAATTTATTTCTCATCACAAGGAAGAAACGTGCTGTCCGTTTGTCCGGGCCTCAATCCTGCCGAATCACTATTGCAGAGCTGTGACGAGACGAGATACAGAAGAGATTGTGATTGCACAATCAACATAGTTACCTGAGAAAAGTCCTGCGGGTGTGTTTTTCTGTCCAGACCACATGTTTTAATGGAAGGAAGTGGACTAAGTGAGCAAATAGTGCAATTAGGTGAATTACACAACACTTGTCTGTTGTCTGTTGCCATTTTCAAACTAAATTTACTGGCATAACTTTGATTACAAAATACAAACGTTCTCTAGAGTAAAACTGGTTTGCAGAATGGCAGAAGATAAATAGATTTATGGATAATGCGGGTGTCACATACAAGGTCAACTCAGTGATTGACTGCATCACCAGGACATGAGCAAGCAAAGTAGCCCATAATCATTAGCATTGATGCTTGATTTTCATAATGAGTCATTTGTCTGTTGTAATTTGCTAAAATAATCTTCCCATTGAGTACTGTGAGGAAAAAAATTAACCTAGCCGATTCACACTGATAAATGAGCCATTACCATCATAAAGGCAAATTGAGAGGTCAAATCAAGGTGGCAGCCTTGGGGGAACCAAGACCTTCCCGTAAAGGAAAAGTGAAAACACTTAGACATGATCCTTCACTTCCATCAACATTTATTAATAATATGAAAATGTAATTCAGTGTATCTCCCAGTGGATGCTGGGATACTCTCTAGCTCACATAACAGGCTAAGAGGTGGTGTAGAAGTGGATGAATGTTTAGGTCAAAGTTTAATGATAAAGGTTGCAAAAGTTTGCAGAGAGTGCTGTTTCACATAAATATTTTCAGAACTCATTGTATCATTCCAAATTCAACAATTAGACATGATGATTTCTTATACTTTTTGTCCCAAAATACTATTCTATGTTGGAAAACCTATCCTTATCCTTACTACCCTACTAATATGGCCTCAACATTAGAGTATTTGTCATGTGAACACAATTATATATTCTATATATTGTATATTATACTGTATATACTATATTCATATATAATTATTCTGTAAGTATATACTGTAAGCAACCTAATATACCAATTAGCGCAAGTCCTTATGACATGACAGCACAGATAATACATGACAATATGTTGTCAGCTGGTGTCTGTAAATTTACAAATTCTCAGATGCATTGATAAATATTACTGATATTAAGTTTGAATCAAATGGCTCTGTGTAATGTGAAAGTATCAAACCCATGGAGGATTCTCACCAAACTCTGCAGCTCTATGAAGCTTTTAGCCTCTTAGCTAATTGTTTTGGTTTTACAGCTGCATATTTATCAGTTGAATCATACAACATCATCGACCCTGTTTCCAGCAGTATAAATCAGCTGATCACATTACAAATAAAATTTGATCTGAAAATCTGTCTGTTGGATCTGTAGGAAGTTAATTGTTTACAAAAATGTTGGCTGTTACAATAACTACGTTTATTTTGGATTTCTTCTGCCACCTAGTGGCCAAAAATCAATCAATGTAGCTTTAAACTTTGCTCTTGTAAACACATTAACACACTCTGCTTTTCAACACAGGATTGAGCTTGTTAAGCCCATAGGAGTACTGAATACACCCTTTTTAAATAAAGTGATAATTTTTTAGTAACAGCCTCTTTCACAGAGACATATATTGTTTCAGTCTTTTGGAATTTTAAATGATATAGTCATCACAACAATGATAACATGTTACTGCATCTCGAAAACTCTTGAAAGAAATCAAATCATAATGGAATCAACAGGAATCCTTCCCCACTTGTTTTAAGAGAAATGCACTTGCTCTTGAGGCAGAAGTATAAGTATATCTTGTGAGTGCATTATCAATGTGCAGTGAAAGCCCAGTCCAAAGCCAGTGAGTCTGTGTAGATAAGCAGTGAAGGTGAAACACACTCAGGCACATACACTGAAGAAAATAAGCTATAGGTGTCATGCATCATGCAATCTGTCACTATTTGATCATGTGACAATCCACTATCTGGTTAATATATTATTATAACATTTCCAAGGTACGAATCCCTGTAAAAGGAAAGAATTGTATTGAACGACAAGAGGGAGAAGGACAATATCATATTCATGTCTTACATTGTGAGAACCAAGGTACTTATTGACTGAAGGTGCAGCTGAATGGAACACGTTATTGTCAGGCATAGGAATTCTGCACCTGCAATAGTGAGTAATCACAAAATAAAACTGGTATGTTGAAAAGGATCCTCCTGATCTTCTAACTGACATGCCATTCTCAGCACCTCACAAGAGTAAACACACATAATCAGTGAACCACTGCCATTGACCCGCATTCACCCCAGCATAACAAATACACTTCCCTCACTTGCTCAATCAGACTGGGCTATTGATCTTGACAAACAACCCATCTGGGCAGGGTTGCAGTCATTCACCACATCTCTTGTCTCAGTTCTGAGGTACCTCTGTCAACAGATCCCTCTTTTGCGTTGCAATACAAACACTCACCGGAGTTTTCGTTCAATGAACGCAGCCATAACAACTCACTAAGTGTTTGTTCAAGCAGAGGGTGGGGAGAAGGGAGCAAGGGAGTCAGTGAGGCTGAAGAAATGATAAATCACCGGCAAGGACTATGTGAAGCTGACAGTATTACATCCTTGGACTGTTCCTCAGTGGGCAAGGTTAGGCTGTCTATCGGTGGGCTGCGGCTCCCTCTGAGCCTGCAGGAAAGGCAAAATTAGGCAATTACAGGCAAATAAATCTTGTATCCCTTGACAGCAGCTTTCAGAGCCTGAGTGTAAAATGGTGTTAGGATTCAGATGGAGTGCCTCTGTTCACCAGGACATGGAGTGCATGATGTGCTTCACACACTATGAAGAAAGGTGCTATTCTCGATACTTACTACAGTGTACCAGTATAAACATAATTTGGATTTGGGAAACGTATGGGTGCCTGATCAAAACCTTAGTGTAATTGATTCTGCTGTATGATGCTTCAGATTGTACATGTAGTCTTACATGTGGATATTTTTTTCTTCATTCTCTGTTTTTCCAAGCTTTAAGCTCTGAGGCATCAGTACATATGAAGAACAAAATAAAATGGTCTTTAGCTATCCAAAACTTTAGCAACAGCAGCATAATAGTTCAGTTGAATGAATGACAATGGTCCAGACTGACAACTAATTATGTGTTTAATTCAGATCTAATAGTGGGTTGTGTCATTTGTTTGTTTGTTTTTTATTCTTCAGAAGGATTGTGCTATAACTATTCTGAGCAGTCCTTGACAGTGGGCTTTGAATAAACTCTAGGTCGTTACAAATATAGAAAAGTAGAAATGTAGAACAGTATCAATATCTTCTTGTGTAGTTGTGATGACATATGATCAATAATGTGGACTATTTGGCCCACCTTGCATTAAGATGCTGTATTCAGATACATTAGCTGGATAACATCTGATGGAGCGACTTGCATTTACACCTTGCATTAAAAGCGTTCTGGTTCTCTGGATTCTGCCTTGATTGTGATAGGTGATAGGTCATTACGCTATAAAAGCCAAAAGAAAAGCACAAATTTCTTGTCATATGCTATCTCTGTTCACATACCAGGTGCAGGTATGCATTTGCAGCTAGCTTCAACTCCCAATTCATCCATCTTATCCTTTCCTATTCAGGGCTGCAGTGGGGGCTGGAGCCTATCCTAGTAGTCATTGGGTAAGAGGCAGGGTACACCTTGTATAGGTCACCAGTCTATCACACTTGCTGGCAATTTAGAGATTTCAATTTACCTAAGGTTCATGTCTTTGGAGGTGGGAGGTACCCAGAGGAGGAGGAAACCCACGCCCCCATGCAAACTCCACACAGAAAGGCCCAAGTTGGAAGTTGATTCGAGCTGGATTTGAACCCAGGACCTTTTTGCTGTGAGACAACATTGTTAAACAAACAAGCCACCGTGCTACCCACTCTGAATTCAAAATAACTTTATTAACGAGAGGGTGCGCCAGGAAGATGAGGCGAAGTCATGAATGTGCCCCAACTGCATGCATTTACACTTGGCAAGCTGTGACTGAGATCCAATCACAATGCATGCTATTTCACATCCGTATGTGGCCTGACAGAATGGATTGCATTCTGATCGCAACGTATTTACACCTTGTATTGATGTGGATCTGAATAGTTCGGGCACTTTATAGTATGTTCAATACATGCATTTGGTCTTTTGTTCTTTCTACTTGGAATACCTGAAGGTACAAATGAGAAGAAAGAACACAGACTCCAGCAATTTTCATATATATCTGTCTTTTATCTTTTATCTTTAAAATTATGCCAAAATCCTTGGATTCCTGGAACATTCACAAAAATATGTGAGCGGTCTCCTATCATTCACACTTCCTCCAACATTAACGCTGCACTATTTCTGTCTCTTGACTCAGGAAGCATCTGCCCACTGAGACACTGGTTGTTTATTTTCTTTCACATTTCGTTTTGCATGCACCATAGAACCAGACTACATGCATGTATTCCCCCAGCATACTTGTGTTGAAGGTGCACCAGTTGATATTCATCGCATGAAGTCTCACCTCAGTGACTTTACCAGCAGACGGGGGTGAGGCTAGAAATAGTGGAGATACATTTAATGATGGTGAAACACTGGTATAGTTAGTATTCATGAAGAGACACAACCCTCCGAAGCCCACGCTGCCGTGGAGGGACATGGCTGGCCAAACACAGCAGCTTGAGGTAAACGCACAGAGGTAGTTTATTATGTTTGGTAGCCATAAACATCCTGCCCTTGGCTCTTCCCTAGCAGACGGACCATGGAGAATTTTACTGCTGCCATAAAGCATGTTCATCTTCTGCCTCTCCTCTTGCTTGCTTCACCTCAGTCATAACACACACAAAAACACGCACATACAAAAACACTCACAAGCCCATATCTCTTGTATTTCACTCACACCTTATGCATTTAACTGTTGGAAACAAACAGAACAGTTTTACTTAGATGTTGCTGCACCATTTGTCTAATAAATACAAAGCCAAATATTAAGGAGCAACTTACTTTTGAATAGCTGATGACTTTCAAAATGTGATTTGTGTAGCTTGTATCTGCATATGAGAGGCTTAAATTTCTTAAGGTTGTATAATGCTGTATAATGTATTTAAGGACTTTCCTGAGGTTTAAAACATAGTGTCATAATTTTGCAAAATAAGGTTACATTTAACAAGTTAAACAACTCTTTTGCATTGTTTCCTGACAGCTAAATTATACAGCAACATTAGTAGCTTAAAACATCAACGCTACATTCCTGTCAATATTACATTACCGCCTTGTCTTGTCTGCCACTTTGCTCAGATACACACAAAGAGCTGCAGATGTTTAGCTCTGCAGCTGTCAAATTATCTTGCCTGCTGATGTGACAGATGCTGAGGTTGGCCAAATTTGCCATGGAGCATTACATGGGCACGCTGGCCAACTGCCATAGAAAAATATGATATTTTATGACATCCTTTACAATGATTCAGTCACATGTTTGACAAGTCAAAACTGCATACAATGGATGGAGTTTGGGTGGGGTAAGGAAAGGAAAGCAAGAGGACAAACTGCAGGGGTGGACACAACATAATGAATACCTGTGCAATATAATGTGATTCAATGCAATGGCTTTACAAAAAATATTACCTTTGTGAAGTGTATAATGTCCCTTTTTTGTGTCAGACATGTTGTTTACATTGTGAATTTAATTCCCCAGTAAAGTGTTCCTGTTAAAGCTACTTTCAGTCAGACAGTCTGCAGAATTTGGTCCATTTAATCCTGTACATATTTGCCTGTTTTTCAAAGTAGTCCCAAGAGTTTACCAGAGCCATGTCATGGCTGCTCCAACTAAAACCAGGACAAGGAAGTTACCTAGAACTGCCGTAAAAAAGATGCTGCTGAGTATTTTTAAATGAACTTGTGTCGACAAGAAGGAACAATGAAATAGAACATTTCTGGGGTGTGTTGCCCCCTGAAACACTAAACCCAGAACAATCAGCATCACACACTTTTCTTTTCCTTTTTTGGCAATGAATAACAATTTCAATGATTCTTTGATTGTGTGATTGACTGGAAGGAGAAGTGTCTACATTTATGATACATACTGTATTTGTTGCTTTATATTGAACGGATAATGTTTCATTTATGATCCCTTTAATTTAGCATGGAAGGTGTCATATGGGTGATGAGCTGGGCAACATAAATAATCATACTTACATAATTTTACAATAGCGAACAAGAGAAATTTAGCACTCTTGTACGTGCAACTTGACAGCAATTCATCAAATTGTATAGGTAGTATAGGTAATTGCCAAAGGCAGCAAATAGCGCTGGGCCACAGCAGGTACACAGCAAACTGAGTTGAAATCATGTGGTGTGCCCACGTCAGAGGGCTGAGCTGGGGTAATAAATAGCTCACACTCTGATTAAGAGTCACTAAGTTACCGGAGAGCCGAAACTCAAGGCCAATGTATAATTTCCACATCCACATAGCCACTAGTGCGTAAATTGCAGTCAAAAGTATAATAATTATTATTATTATCATTAAAAGTGTAAGCTAGAAAAAAGGGGGGAAATGGCAATGTCTGTCACAGTGTCCTCACTCTGTTGCTCTCTGGCTTCATTAAACTCTGTTTGTTTCCTCCCTGGACTCCGGTGGTCTTCCCAGTGGGAGGATGTGACCATGGTGGAACTGTCTTTCTAGTGGGAGCATGGGAGGCTCCCAAGGTCCCATCACATGCAGGTTAGGAGAGTTGGGCACTTGTGTGTCTTGTGAGTGACTGTCGTGTTAGAGTTGAGTTAAACAAATGGCTCCGGCTTTCCACGACCCTGCACTGAACTGGGGCTGTGCGGCACGTGCCCGCCCAGCAGACACCAAAATGTTATAAAAACAGAACTGTCTGTGTGTGTATAAATGAGCCCTCAGGTAGAGGCACAGGAATAGATTATCACTCTGTTGTAAAGGTGCTAAGTTGTAAAGGTGTACAGGTATTCTACTTTGCACCTAATGTGACTATCATAAACAAAGCATTTGGACAATGCGTTAATACACAATTGAAAATATTCTAGTCAGTTTTAGTTTTGGAAAAGTAAAACTAAAACAAAACAATAATATTGTTACAATATTAACATGGCACCAATAACATTGGGAAAAGTCACAAAACTCCAGTTTAGTGCATCGAATATCATCTCTGGATGTGGGGAAACTGATGTATGTTTGTGTGCCGTAATTTACACCTGCTCTTTGGAGACGGAGAAATTTCACTCAGAATAGACCCCTGCTAATTGCGTGACTCTTTAGTAAAGTCAATGGAATACGTAATTAACCGCACGTATAATATCTCTGCCCGTTATTTGCGCAATCCTCCCTTAAATGCATATGCATAAAGGAGCTGACATGCAAACTGCGCTTCCATGCCCGTGCACCTGTTTGAGACATAACATGCATGTTTTTTAGAGCAGAATGTGTCAAATCTGTGCCCCAAACCAGCGCAAAAGACTCAGATCTGGCCCTGAGTCTTTAAATGTACACAGTGCAATGAGCTTCTCTTTTGAAGACTGTGCTTAGCCTTATGTGTCTACTGTAGAGAGCATCGTCTACCTTCCCTGAGCTCTCAGAGAGACTCCATATCTCAGCCTGTGGGGCACCAAATCCTCAAATCGCCTAGGGCGCCAATTTGGCTAGAACCGCCACAGGAAACATGTCATGGTTTTATAAGAACACAGAGTCCAAGCAGGGTCCACCTTACACGGTATGAGTCTTGGAAGGCTTGATCAATAGCTTGTCTCATAAATGTCATATGTAGACCAATATTTTAGTCTGCAGCCCTCAATGACTCATGATGTGGTAACTATGGTGATTATGCACTTAGAAAAATCACTCACTAAAATCTTCATATCCCCTCTCGTCACAGCCCTGGAGTAATGATTCAGTTGCAGCTGAATGACGATGAGGCCTCGAGAAAAGACAACAAATGAATTTACTCACAGTGGTTCCTGCACGCTTTTAAATCAGATTTCTGTTTAATGAGACAGAGACCTTGTACTTGATTAAAACGGCATTACTTGGTATGACTAAATTAAATCGTTAATGACAGCGTTAGTTACATTTGAATTTTTTGCAATTGTAACTGCATGAAATTTACTTGTACAGATGCACTTCATGTGGAAATGTTTAGAATCACTGTGGCTGGTTTTGCTTAACTCACAAGCGTTATCAGTTTGAAAAGTCATAGTACTGTAATTCAAAATACAAAACACTCTGTCGAACTAGACCACGAGGTTCTGCGGTGTCTTGTTTGCCATGGAGGGCGGAGAGATATATTCCTATTGTGTATAAAGGGCACTACAAATACAATGAGGTTAGCCCTAACTTATGTCATAATATGATTTCCATACTACACCTTATTGTGGGGCAAGAACAGATTTACACCTGCATCCAGATCCATCCACGTGCATACAGCAGCAGAGCTGTCGAACAGAGCTCCCCTCTCTGTTCAGCTGAAGAAAGAGACGAACAATGATTTAAATAAATAAATAAATAATAGTTTTATTTCAACCCACAGTTCTTTTGCTGGAATGGGGCTGAAGTGGAGCTTAAACAGTGATGTCAGATTAAGCTCACTTTGGGTTTTTTGGGGTTTTCTCAATTGCTTTGAATATAATCAGGCTGTAATTGCACTCACAATTTTACTTTGGTAACCTGTTCTATCCACTCAGTGAAGAAATGCACACCAAAATGTTGCTTTACATTACTGAATTTATCAGGCTGTCAAGTAGTGCAGCAGCCAAATGTCTTTCCGACTGTTTTGTACAATCAACAGCCACAGGTTTGCATCCCAGATAAGCTCTGTGAAGCCTCTAATGTGTTTTTCCCTTACATTCCACACAAAGTAAATACAACAATGTCTTACATATTTTAAACTTAGGCAAGATGATAAATTAACTGACACTATGTGAAATGTAACCTGAAAGATCAAATCCAAATGTGCTTGATTGTACATTTACAATCATGCTTCACATTAACAAGAGAGTGAATTGAATAATTACCTTTTGGGGTAATTGTTTGGCATAGGCTCTTTTCTGTATCATTCATTTGGTGAGAGCGCAGTGTTATTATTGTTAAGGTTCGGTGTTCAATACCAGCACAGGTCAAACAATTAAATATCCCATGTGAGTTTATTATTTTGCCTGTTTCATTCTCTGCTGCATGGTGGAAATTTATAGAATGTGCTATTATGTGCAAATGCCTGAATGTCATTCAGTGTCTCTGTTCTCAGATGACTAAATAATGTCATTTATGTTGATGCAAAACTGTCTTTAGCCTGCAGGACAAATAATTGGTTCCTGCTGCTCCAAGATGAACCCTTTTGGATTCAATGTTACAGTCCTCTTTCTGCTCAGTGACTGACCCCATCCTATCACACATTCACATCCCGCTGGCAGACACACTGTGGCTGGTAGCCATTAGTGTCTGTGTTTGTAGCCACTTCTGAGGGTTGGACTGATGCTTTGTAGAGATGGCCCACCCTTTGAAGCCCTCTCATCCTGCCAATGTTCTCAAGGGTGATGTCCATGATGACTTGACAATGCAGTTACGCTCGTGGAGAAAGGTTAATGCCAGTTCAAGTACTGGCAGAGAACGTAATGGCTTAAAGACACTCCAGTGCATTTACAGTTCTACAAAAGCCACTGGAAGTAACAACAAGTAATTTTTATGTGAATACATTATTTTATGTGTCAGGATTTGTGTCTGTCAAAAGCAAATATGACTAAGGAATTCAATTTTATAACAATAGAAGAGCTAGATTTCTTCTCTAATAACATGTGAGCCTGACATATTAAAGAGGGAATTGTTGCCATTATTTCATGGAAGTCTCTGTTACTATAACATGAAATACTTACCCAGTGTGTGCTGGGATAGGCTCCAGCCCACAGTGACCCAGCATGGGTACAGAGAATGGACAGCCAGATGGATTGATGTATCTATCACCAGAGGCAGCATGCTAAGCAAAAGTGTCACAGATCGGAAGAGCGTCGTGTAGGGAAAGAGTGTAGATCTCGGTG